>JAVJIF010013762.1:0-114920 GCA_038442645.1 Agave tequilana
AACACCACGTATAACACAAGAGTGTAGCCGAATTCCCCGTGAAGGGCTCTGGATTAACTCCACTAGATTCTCCTAGATAAGGGTTGAGGTGCCGCGTTGGCTCTCTTGGTTGAATACAAGTGTTAGTAAACAATCCCAAGCAATATAACAATGTGAGCACAATGTATTCAAGCATATAAATGTAAAGACAATATAAGCATGCAAAATATAAACAAGGAGACAAAGAGAGAAAGAGTAATCGCAAACACAAGGGATTTGTTTCGAGGTTCGAGCACACTTGCTCTACATCCCCGCCTTCGACACACGAAGGATTTCCACTATAATCGATCCTACCGGATCACTCCTCGTGCCGCAACAGCTACAAGCCGAGTTCACCTAGAACTCCTTGGACTCTCTAGTCCCTACATACTGCAAGCCCACTAGCTCGCCGAGGCCGCACCTCAAACAAGAGTTCACGCAAGAACTCGAAACACCCGCGAACACACTTGTCCGCCTCCTCAAAGAACAAGAACAAGTCTTTGGTGATCACAACACTTTGATCACCTAAAAAACTATCTCACTACAACACTCCTATAAGATGAATAATCAATGGATAGCTCAAGTGTTTGTGTGAGAAAACAAGGAAAGAGATGGTGGAGGAAAACTCAATGAATCTCTTTAAAACACTCTTGATAAACTCTTCTTTTGATTGGAAATATTTGCTCTCAAATTAGTGGAAAAAACTCTTCTAATGAAGTGGGAAAACTGGCTCAAAGTCCACTAAAAATCTTGGAGAAAAATAATGCCCAAACCCCCAATTTATAGGGCTAGAAAAACTAGCCGTTGAGGTCTGACAGACCTGTCGGTCGACCGGCCAGTCGACCAGCCAACGGTCATATTTCAACCGTTGAGCCATCGGTCGACCGTCGGTCGACCGAGGTCAGGATACAGAGAGCAAGTCTCTCTGTCCGGTCGACCGCCCGGTCGATCGGGGCCTTTCAGAGAGCAGAGCTCTCTGGACGGTCGACCGGGTCGGTCGACCGGCCCTCCTATCAGAACAGGCGTGCACGTCTGTGCACGTCGTCGACCGCCCGGTCGACCGACTTCAGACTTCGGTCGACCGGTTGGTCGACCGGCTGAAGCCTGAAAACTGATTTCTGGGATTCAAAAGTTGGTCGTTTTGGCTTAAATAAAATCCCATAAATACTGAAAATCTACAAAATAGTTTTACCAATATACTTTGATAAACAAACATGCTTGCACAAAATCAAGGCATGTTATAAATGATTTGGACTATTTTGTAACTAGAAAAAATGGCTCAAACTAAAACTGTATTTTTCCAAACTTGATTTTTCCAAACTTGTTTTTTCAAAACTTCTCCAAATACAAAAACAAGATATTTAAACTCTATTAAAGCATATGGTGCATGGATATGATCCATTACACAAACATGGTGAAATATCTATATTTTTGACAATAAGCACTAAACATGGTTTTGGTTAAAACATGTATACTAGAATACCAAAAATAAAAACGGTATTTTTCCAAAGTTAAAAGTCTTTTCTAATTGAAATCTCTTTTATGAAAAGACAACTAAATCAAGAGTGTGTGTATATGTAAACTTGAGCAATCCACCAACTATTCTATCCTTTACATTTTATCTAAAAATAAAATCTTCTAAAACAACCTAGACACAAGTCTTCATCTTCTTGAAGTCTTCACTTGAAGTCTTCTCATCTTCTTGACTTGGTCCAAACACGATCAAAAGCTCTTTGGATCACACCGTGCTAGCTTCAAATTTGACTTTAAATCCTTTGTTGAAGCTATGCACCTACTAAGATCTTGATCATAAATCTGTCACTAATTAAACACAAGATCATTAGTACTATAACTACATGAGTTGATCATCATCAAAACTAGAGTGATGGGCCTTTGGGCAACAATCTTCCCCTTTTTGATGATGACAAAACTCATGGAGTTATATATGCATGGATTAAAGTAAAGCCTCAAAGAAGCTCCCCTTAACTCATGCATAGCAAATAACAAATAGATATGCAATGAATGGCATGTATGCAAAGCTAGGAGATAAACATATTTATGAGCATTCATTAAAAAAATCAAATCAAATTCTTTTTCTCCTATTTGCAAAACAAAACATATATGCATAAACATAAATTTTTCTCCTTCTTTAATAATAAAGCAAGGAAAACATGCATCTACATCTCAAATACTTCTCCCCCTTTTTGTCAATCATCAACAAAGGGGTCAAAGTAAAACAAATTTTTCTTCCCCTTTTTGTCATAAACAAAGAGATCAATAAGGGGTGCAAACAAATAAGTCAATAAAAGTTTATATGCGATATACATTCTGAAGAGGAAGACGGTAAAGTAACTTCTCTACATATATACATTACATGAAAGAGGGATAAAAAGCCCTAATTCACATAACGCATAATATGTAATGCATAAGAGGAGATATGAAGCTCCCCCTACACACGTGTATCACATAAAGAAGAGTTTGTCAAGCTCCTCAATACAAGATACACTCATCATGAATGTATATATAGAAGAGATGTTAAGCTCTCCTTGCATATAGGCAATACACATCAAATATTTTTAATTTTTCTTATTCAAACAATTTTGAATTTTCTCAATAAAACAAAATTTTGAGATATCTTATAAACAAATTTTAAGATACCAATTGTAAATAATCATTATTCTAAAACATATTGATACCAATTGAAATTTATAACAAATATGAAGTTTAAGCATATGATACCAATTTAAAATAATGATCAATTTTTTTCATAAACTTTGTGCTTTTAATATGGATACCAATTATAAATTAAGCACTAAAACATCATATACATGTATGATAATAGAAATTGTCATTGAAGGCAGACATATATATAGAAACAAAATTATGAGTATACAAAATATATCAATTGAGATACCAATGAAATTATGATACCAATTGAAATTAAGAAGTGAAAATAGTGTATAACTCATAAACTACCACCCTTTTATATGATCAGATAAAAGTTTTTTCAATTTAGGCTTGCAAGGCATACTCGCTCATCCGTCCACCCATTATGGGTAGGGTTTTCAAAAATAGATTTGAAAATATTTTTATCATTGAAAAACACTACCAATTGAAGAATAATTAACTGGTTAAAAGTAATTTTTTTAAAAAACTAGTTAAAGATCCTTCAAAAACATGAAACCATATGTTTTTTATGAATCATACTAAATACACAAAATTTAAGCACTCATGGTCCATAAAGCTCAAAATGATCATGAAACAAAGTCATGAATAAACAAATAAAGTGTGAGTGTCCAAAGTCTTGTAATTAGCATTTTCATGAAATAATCAATGAAGCTCAAATCAAACATGAATATCATTTTTTTATATCAAACAAATCATGAAAATTCATTTTTCATTTAAAAAATAAACTTCTAGGTATATGTATGATTTATTCAAAACTAACAATATGCATACATATCCCAAACATAAAAAAAGTCTATTAATGGTATTTGCATGAAGGCAAGAGACTCACGAGTATACATGTATATTTATTAGATTTGAATGCAAAAATACATATACATGAGATAAAATAAGAAAATAGGCAAAACAAGTATAAATGAAAGAGTCATCAAAACTAGACTATACATGTGCATATAGTGTGTACAAATGAGCATGAAGTGTAACAATATGAATCAATTTGTTCTCACTATTTGTACACGTATAAATATAAGTTTTGATAAAAACTACATTTAAACTAGTATATACCACATGAAGCACAAAAACAAATAAACATGAACATGCTAAAATGATATCACAAATGTATAAGCATGTAAATAAAATAAGAGTTTAGAAATAGTTACCAACTAGGGAACTATGTTCCAAATCTCCAAACATGGTGGTTGTCCCACCAAAACTCCTTGATAGCGGTGCATCAAATGTGTGTCCATCAAATCCATGTGCAACCACCACCAAGGCACCATCCCTCTCACGTTTTGTGAGAGCCCTCACCTACATCAAAACACAAGGTGAGGTTTTGGTACCCATTTTTTTTGGGTCGTTGGGGTTTAGCTTTGTTAGGAACCCAAAAATTTTTTATTATTAGCAAAATTTAAATGATGAATCTTATCAAAACAAAACTTTGCTAAATGGCCTTTGCGGCCACAAAGTGTACACTTGTACACCTTAGTATGCTTATGTGTGTGAGTGTGATCATGACGTGCAACATATGCATGGTGATGTGCATGAATGTGTGGAGTTTGTTTCTTTGAAAACAAAGACTCCAACCTAGAATGATTGAATGTACATGTGCTCAAAGTTGAGCACAAAATTATCAATTTTATTTTTCAAAACAATCATCTCATTTTTATCAATGGTAGCATGTAAGCATGATGAGATATAGAATCATTTTTTTCTTTTTAGAAACAATATCTTTTTCTTTTTCAACCATTTTTCTTTTCAAAGAAGTATTTTCATTTAAAACAATTTCCTTTTGTTTTTCCATCAAACAATTTTAGTTTTCAAATTAGTGTTTCCTTCACAAGATCATTTAATTTGGACATCAAGGAAACATTCTCATTTTTCAAATCTTCATTTTCTTTTTCAAAGCATGCAATTTTATTTTTAAAACAATCATTTTCATTTAACATGCAATCAAATTTCTTTTTCAAATTTTTGTTATCTTTTCTAAGCATGTCATATTTTTCAAGTAATTGTTGACAAAACATGTAAGCTCATCATGACATGTCTTCTTCATCTAGCTCGGATTCGGTGTTTACCTCAAGGGGTTATCCCCTTAGACCATGTAGCACACGTTGGAGGTGTTGCTTCCACATCCGAGTCGCTCCCCGCATAATATTGTTCCTTTTCACCAAGGGAGGTCAACAAGTTCCAAACTACAAAAGCCGAATCAGATTAGCAACCCTAGATAAATAATCATCATTAAGGTAGATCTTAAAGCATATAGGGCTTTTGCATTAGCCTCATTATTTTTGCATTTAAACATTATAAATCATTAGTGATGGCAAGATAAACATGAATACCTAAGGCCTTGAGGTACAAAGACATCTTAACCTTCCAATTTGGATGTTAAGAATGTCAAATGTGGGAGGTGACATGAAATCCATGGTGTGTACAAAAAATAATGTGATTAGCCTAAAAAGAGGATCTTTAACTCTAGGTTATAAGACCCAAATCAAGAGCACTTGGCTCTGATACCAATTGTAAATCACCTAGAGGGGGGTGAATAGGTGATGGCTAATCTAATGGTCACTAAATGCGGAATTAAAACTATTATGACCTAAACAAAACTTCTTACACTAAACACACCACGTAACACAAGAGTGTAGCCGAATTCCCCGTGAAGGGCTCTGGACTACTCCTCTAGATTCCCCTAGATAAGGGTTGAGGTGTCGCGTTGGCTCTCTTGGTTGAATACAAGTGTTAGTAAACAATCCCCAAGCAATATAACAATGTGAGCACAATGTATATCAAGCATATAAATGTAAAGATAATATAAGCATGCAAGATATAAATAAGGAGACAAAGAGAGAAAGAGCAATCGTAAACACAAGGGATTTATTTCGAGGTTCGAGCACACTTGCTCTACATCTCCGCCTTCGACACACGAAGGATTTCCACTATAATCGATCCCACCGATCACTCCTCGGTGCCGCAACACCTACAAGCCGAGTTCACCTAGAACTCCTTGGACTCTCTAGTCCGTACACACCGCAAGCCCACTAGCTCGCTGAGGCCGCACCTCAAACAAGAGTTCACGCAAGAACTCGAAACACCCGCGAACACACTTGTCCGCCTCCTCAAAGAACAAAGAACAAGTCTTTGGTGATCACAACACTTTGATCACCTAAAACTATCTCACTACAACACTCCTATAAGATGAATAATCAATGGATAGCTCAAGTGTTTGTGTGAGAAAACAAGGAAAGAGATGGTGGAGGAAAACTCAATGAATCTCTTTAAAACACTCTTGATAAACTCTTCTTTTGATTGAAAATATTTGCTCTCAAATTAGTGGAGAAAACTCTTTTAATGAAGTGGGAAAACTGGCTCAAAGTCCACTAAAAATCTTGGAGAAAAACAATGCCCAAACCCTCAAATTTATAGGGTTAGAAAAACTAACCGTTGGGGTCTGACAGACCTGTCGTCGACCGGCTGGTCGACCGGCCAACGGTTATATTTCAGACCGTTGAGCCATCGGTCGACCGGTCGTCGACCGAGGTCAGGATACAGAGAGCAAGTCTCTCTGTCCGGTGACCGCCCGGTCGACCAGGTCGGTCGACCGGCCCTCCTGCCAGAACAGGCGTGCACATCTGTGCACGTCGGTCGACCCCCGGTCGACCGACTTCAGACTTCGGTCGACCGGTCGGTCGACCGGCTGAAGCCTGGAAACTGATTTCTGGGATTAAAAAGTTGGTCGTTTTGGCTTAAATAAAATCCCATAAAATACTGAAAAATCTACAAAAATAGTTTTACCAATATATTTTGATAAAAAAACATGCTTGCACAAAATCAAGGCATGTTATAAATGATTTGGACTATTTTTGTAACTAGAAAAAATTGGCTCAAATTAAAACTGTATTTTTCCAAACTTGATTTTCCAAAACTTCTCCAAATACAAAAACAAGATATTTAAACTCTATTAAAGCATATGGTGCATGGATATGATCCATTACACAAACATGGTGAAATATCTATGTTTTTGACAATTAGCACTAAACATGGTTTTGATTAAATATGTATACTAGAATACCAAAAACCAAAACGGTATTTTTCTTAAGTGAAAAGTCTTTTCTAAATTGAAATCTCTTTTATAAAAAGATAACTAAATCAAGAGTGTGTGTGTGTATATGTAAACTTGAGCAATCCACCAACTATTCTATCCTTTACATTTTATCTAAAATTAAAATCTTCTAAACAAACCTAGACACAAGTCTTCATCTTCTTGAAGTCTTCTCATCTTCTTGACTTGGTCCAAACACGATCCAAAAGCTCTTTGGATCACACCGTGTTAGCTCCAAATTTGACTTTAAATCCTTTGTTGAAGCTATGCACCTACTAAGATCTTGATCATAAATCTATCACTAATTAAACACAAGATCATTAGTACTATAACTACATGAGTTAATCATCATCAAAACTAGAGTGATGGGCCTTTGGGCCAACATGCATTTCATATAGAATATTTTTCTTTGATTAATCAACTTATATTTTGATTAGTTGACTTATACCCTTTATTAGTCAACTGACTACAGAGTAGTCGACTAATTGTCACAAACAGACTTTTAGTTATTTTTTTGGTACTTGCTTAGTCGATTAAGGTTACCTATAAGTCGACTAATTCATGTTATTAGTCAACTACACCATGTTCTTAGTCGACTATATGGGAAAACTGTGTTCTTTAAAATGAATATTTATTCCAAAACATAACTCGTTTAATTTTCATCTGAGATCTAAACTATTCCAAACTCATTCCTAACCATTGATCTTCAACTGTCTGACTTATATTTACTCATCTCATCTATTTTTCACTCTCCAAATCCTAAAATGTACTCACTCACTGGTTCTGCTGAAGGCCAGCCGACTGCTGTTGGTTCCTCTTCCAGCATGTCACCAATTTCATTCCAATCTTAGGGTTGTAAGTCCTCCTCCTCTATAATTTCATCACTCTTTTTAGTCTTTATCATGCCTAGGACTAAGAAAGCTAAGTCTACATCTTCTTCATCTTCCAAATAACCTGATTTTAGGGCTTTTCTAAATAATCAAGGTTTAGAAGCTGATTATCTACACATCTCTCAATTAGAAATCAACCCTGGTAGATTTGTAAACTTTAATGATTTCATTGAGTACAATATCATCTCCTCTCTTCAAAACACTGGCCTTTATGATCTCTTTTCAATTGAACACAAACAAGGCTATTTTCCCTCACTTATTTACCTATTTTTCACTAATCTAACATATGAGGACGATGATAATTTGTGTGTTTGTCTACCCTAGTTAATGGTGTTCACATAAAGTTAACTCCAAATTTATGGAAAAAATTCTCAGCATCCTTATCAAGGCCTTACCCTTAATGAAATTGAGATGAATAACGATGAAATTTTCTCTAAGATCTATCTGCCCGGTCAAGGTCCTCCTATGGTCAATAATAAGTTTCAACCTATCAACCTATCCCTAGGCTTATTGGTCGTATTCTTGCTTATAACATTTGTCCAAAGACTAGTAGCTACAATTATTACTTTATAGATCTTGCTACTTGTGTTTATGTCATCGTGGCAAACCTTGAAGTAAATTGGCTCGTGTCATGTTTGATACGTTTATTAAGGAACCATCTATATTTCTTGTATATGGTGTCTTCCTTACACATATCTTTAAAAAATTCACGATGACATAGCTTCAGAGACCAATCTGGTCAAGGTGTTTTAATCTTTTGATAGATCAGTCCTTCGAATGAAACTCTTGGAAACACCTCCACCACAACCTACATTTCCTTCTCATGATTCTCACAGAGCATCCTAATCTTTCACCTTCCTACTACTGATGCTTTTTACAACTCCCTCTCTGCTGAAATCTCGGATATTAGGTCTAAACAGACTTCTATGATGGAATCTCAAACTTCTATTATCAACAATCAGAGTTTTATTTTGGAGTAGTTTCTGAACTAAAACATTTGGATGGATAAATTGGACTCTTCTCAGCAAGAAATATTACACTACTTCAAGATGAACTTTCCATCACCACCTCCACCTTCTGGCTCTGATGTCTGATATTCAAGCTTGCTACAAAATAAAATGCATATATATCTAGGATTCATGAGCATTGCTTTTGATGTTTCATGTGGCTTTTTATGTTACACTATACAAACTTCTTTATGTGTAATAATACTATATTTTGCTTTTTAGACTTGTTTTTTTTTGTTAAAACAGTATTTGCTTTTTAAACTCCTTTGTGTTATCTCTGTGTTTCTTTGATCTTGCTGTGATGTAGTTCTTTGCTTCCTTTTGTTCAAGACAAAAAGGGAGAAAATAATAATGGTTACCTTATGAAATGTTTGGGGGGATATGTTAAATATATCTGACATATATGACAGGGGGGCTTACAAACATATATCTCTATATGGATGTGTATCTTATGCAGGGGAGCTTAAACATATATATCTTACATATATAAAATGATGCAAGTGAAGCTTAGCTTTTATATATATATAGACACACACACACACACCACACACACACACACACACATGTTTGTCATCATCAAAAAGAGAGAGAATATTGAATCTTGTTATCCCTACATGTTTATTACATGATTACACATAGGTTTTGATGATAACAATCTTATGAAACATATGAGTATATAAATATTATTGTATATATAGGTATTTTGTACTCACATATGTCTTGTACATCAAAGGAGGATATTTTGATAGATATATAGCACATACACGATGATCAAGGAGTACACGATATATGAAAACTTTTTCATGTTTTTTTAATTTTTTTAGATTTTTAGAATATTATCAAAAGCCTTAAATACACAGGTTTTACACATCCCTAGTCGACTAATCTTTCCCCTAGTCGACTACGTTAAATATGATATTCTTTTTTTTCAAATCATATATTTTTTAATCGACTACCTTTATTTCCTAGTCGACTAATGGACTTTTACAGAGAACAAATCTGGTGACAGTCTAGGTTTTAAGTACAACCCTAGTAGACTACCCATAGATCTAGTCGACTATAATTAATTTTATAGAGACATAAAATTTGTTTCGGTATCAACTGTACTCGACTTCCCACATTGATCAGTTGACTAATATATGTAAAATTTGTTACCTAGTCTACTATGTCTAGACCCTAGTCGACTATATAGTTAGTTTCTGACTGTTAGACAGCTGTGTAAGTTTTTTTTATTTTCTAGTGTTTTCCCAATCTTTTATGATTAAATTCAAATCAATAACCATTCTAACTGCTTGAAGTCTTCAACAATAAATAGGGATTGATTTAATTGATTTAGACACAACTTTTCATCGGAAATATTCTTTTAAAACTCTAAAAAAAATTGTTCTTCAGAAATTTTTTTTGATTCTTTCTTCACCCAAATTCTATTCCTAGCGAAGAAATTTGAGAGATCCACTATAAGATCCTTGTAAACTCAATTCCAAAGTCAAGGCTTATAAAAAATTGTACTTACTGCAAAGAAGATCTTCTCGGTGTAGAGAAGAGGTGTACAGATTTGGCGAAGGAGTTTGTCAAGTGGTGTATTGTTCGTTGGTTTTTAGGGTTTTCAAAATCAGGTTAAGAAAAATCACGAGTACCTGGGAACTGAATGTAGGTCAAGAAGACTGAATCAGGAAAATATCTTGTATTTGCATATGTTTTTCTGTGTTTGCTTCTATGCATATTCATTTTTCTTGCAAGTTAGTTACATTTTTTGTTTAGAATTTTTTAAAACACTATTTAACCCCTCTAGTATTTGTGTTGCCATAGTTTTAGATTCTACAGTAATCTAGAGTTATAATTTTTTTAATTCATCTACATCAATTTGTAAAGTGATAAAAAAGATCCGATCAAAATGACGAGCAAGAAAGCAGTAACCGAAAAATGTAAAATTATGCGTGTACCATAGAAAATTCGTCGTCATAATTTTTTTTATGTTTTATTTTCGGATTTTTTTCTAGTCATTTGTATTTATGAAATATTTCACACTTTACACATTATTTTGGTTTAGATCATAGTCTCAACGCTCAAAAAATATGTCTTACAACTTCATATTTCGTGTCGAATTTTGAAAAAAAGAACAAAAAACAAAGTTTTCAGAAAAAAGGTTTTTTATTCACATTTCAAGCTTTGGAATGTAAAATTCAATTTTTTATGTTTTTTATAAGGAATGCGACCAAAGTCGCAATATTTAAATACTATTGATTGGATTAAAAAGCAGTTTTAATCACATTTTAACTGCAGACTATGACTGTAAGCCATTTTTTAATTTGCTTGTTTAAAAAACTGCGATCAAAGTCGCAGTCTTTGAAAATAATAATTTGGAATAAAAAAGTGGTTTTAAAAATATTTCAAAGTTTATACTGTGACTTTATATTTTTTTAAATTTATTTCTTTAAAGAAGACTGCGACTCAAGGTCGTAATATTTTAAAATTAATAATTTAGAATATAAATTATTTATAAATATTTCAAGCTTAGACTGCGACTTCAAGTTTTTTGAATTTGTTTGTTTTAAGAAAATTGCAAACAAATTCGCTACCTGTGAAAAATAAGGTGTTAAGAACAATGCAATCTTGATCACAGTATTGTAGAACTTTTTTTTTAATTTCAATCAAAGTCGCAGTCTTTAATAAATAAATTGTTTAGAATACTGTGATCTTAGTCGCAACCTTTATTAACTTTTTTTTTTGTTGTGATCATATGTTATTTATGTTTATGCATAAGGAGTGAGGCAAAGAGTGAAGATTCACCCTATGCGATCAAGCTTAAACCCAATGTGCGAAATAATAAGAAGATTCAAGAAGCACATCTAAAAATTTAAAGAATGACATGTAAGAATTTTTTTATTATACATGTACACTGTGTAAAATTAATGAAGATATTGTTTAATGAATTATTTTGTACATTTTTGCACTGGTAATTAGGACTGTAATCAAGTCGTAGTTATTTATAAATCAGATATTATTTATTAAGCGGATCTGTTGGACAATAACTAATGCCATTTTAAATGAATTGCGACTATGATCGCATTATGTATTCATAATACTATATTCTCATTATACATCAGAGGTATAACCAGTCGCAGTACACATAGAGTATATAAAAATTGCTCGTATTAAGCACTGCGACTGTAGTCGCAGTCTTTATTATTGACACGCACTTTACAATATTTTCTTAGGTTTATAAAATGTGACAAAGATCACATTCCTAACATTCATATGTTATCAAAACAAGATTAGAACTACGACCTTGATCACAGTCCTCATATATTGTATGTGTTCCTATCCAATATTTTTACTGTGACCTAAGTCACAGTCAGTAAAATCCTGTATACCATGATGTTGCGACCATGGTCGCAGTCCTCACTAAACAATAGTAAAAATTAATAGTAGTACGGTAAAGTATTGAAACATAGTAAAAGTAAATATCTTGAAAGAAAAGTCAATAAAAGTTAATTTATAATTCATGTTGTAAAATCTAAAAAAAATAGTCTCGGGGTCCTTCTGCCATAAATACTTTAATTAAATATTTGAATGCTTTTTTATTCAATTTTTGAAATCTCAACCGTCACATATAATATTTATTCTCACTGTTCACGTCGCTTAAGAGTATTAGCCTTTTGGACTGCCTGTAAGTAATATATATTAAAGATCACATTTCTAGAAAACAATGGTAATAATTTGCTTTCTAAACTTCCTTACGAATTTTATTGTTGAAACATGTCTTTCCATCTTCTTCCTCTGAACACAACAAGTCCTCTGGTGATGAATGCGAGATTTATTCCAGCATATCCTTTCGATACGGATCAGAGAAATAGCTCGATACCATGACCTGTTGCGCGCAGGACAACAACCTCTCTGAGGAATCCGCCAAACGGAGACTGATGCAGCCGGAGATGTAACCAACACGACAAGAACAGAGAACAATGGAGAAAAGCAATCAACACAGTATTTAACGAGGTTCGGCAACGTGCCTACGTCCTCGGGGCAAGGGAGAGAGAGATTTTATTGATTCAATAATCATTACAAACTAATACAGAGAGAACTTTTCAGGAGATTCTTAGGGATACAATACATGAGTGCTCTAGCCCTTATTTATAGCCACAGAGTCCCTGAATTTAAGGAAACCCAGATTGAATTTGATCCCATCCAGAAAAAGAAATCCGAATCCCAAAAGGCACAGAAAAAGTCTGTCGGTCGACCGGCCGGTCGACCAACCCATGCCACGGTCGACCGCGCCTATCGACCGGACCCAACCGAGAGCTAAGGCATGTCAGTGGATCGACCGAGCCGGTCGACCGCTCTCTGCCATTGTCGACCGGGCGGTCGACCATGATGATCCTGTGCACGTCGTGCACGACGGTCGACCGGGCGGTCGACCGGCCTTCTCTACTGGTCGACCGGGCGGTCGATCGAGAGCACAATCTGACCTGCTCAATGCGCCGTTTCTTACTCCTTTGATTTCCAATCTCTGTGCTAACTTTCTCTACTCCTCTATCTCCTCTCTCCCTATAATTCTCCACCTCAGTGAAGATTTTCAAAATCTGAGCCGATCTCCAATGAACTCCAGTCTATCACCTAGCGAAATCGACACACGATCTCGGCGAAATTGACACACGATCTCGGCTTGAGCGCCCCGGACGAAATCGACACACGATCTCGGCTTGGCCCAGCTATCAATCGGAATGCACCATACATGCGTTCCCATCACTTCACCTTAGGAGAACTTTCATACATGCCGATCACTGAACGTGTCTCTCACTCAGCCACTTCATGACCTCACGAAGAACTCATCATGAGTCAACACTTACTCTCCAACTGACTGGCTCTATCCAGTCTACATGTCTTCAGCTGACGGTCCAACCAAGTCCGAGTAGAGCACACAGAACACCATCATCAGCTTCAACAAACTGGATGTACACCTCTCCTATGCAAGCTCAACTGTCTTCTCACCAGAAGATCATCTATTCATCGAGATCACAATGTTTCACCTCTACGTGAAGTCCAACTCTTCACCTCTACGTGAAGTCCCAATGTGCTTCTCGAGAACCCAAAATAGCTTCATATGGGTTGCATCACCAAATGTGGTTGCGCCTTTTCGGCTGCCTACGTACCTTACCCAAGGGATCAAGCCATCCGTAGTTCATTCAAATGAGCTCCATCAAGCTCAAGCACTTGTACCTGAATCTTCAGCAGCGAACCTATCTAGCTGAGTCATATGAACCTCCTCACGACTATCATGGAGAACAACAGCCTTTAACTTTAGCTTGACACAATCACAAGCTTGAGATTCATGCTTCTTTACCCACGAGCATGGTTTTACCTTAGTTCCAATGGCTGTAATCAACTTGACATTTTCATCAATGTCTTTAACCTGTTCAGTATCAACCCTGGCTACATGATCTCCACCCGGTGTCACATTCGGTGAAGTCTTCACTGATACCGAACCAACTGGAGATGGTGGAGTAACATCAACCTCCACCCGCTGCGATACTTCCTTGGTCTCGATCCTCTCCACCTGCTGAGAGACGATAGACTTCAACACTAAAGTCTCATCAAAGTAACATGCCTACTCAACACGATCTTCTTGTTTTTGGGGTCCTATAACCTGTAGCCTTTCATATTCCTTTTGACACCCAAAAACATAAACTTCTTTGCTTGCGGATTCACCGTGCCATCTTTGGCACTGAAGTAGGTCAGACTTCCAAATTACCACAGCAAATCATGATCTTGAGCAGCTTTCCTAGACCAAATTTTCAATAAATTTTACCTCCTATCGTAGTCGATCCATTTATGAGATGGCTAGCATACACAATCGCCTCAGCCCAAAATGATTTTTCTAATCTTGCATTAGACACTAAGCACCGAACCTTCTCCAGTAAGGAATGGTTTATTTCCTTAGCCAACCCATTTATACCTTCTGCGAAGTGAGTACCTATACCAGTGTTCTGACCAAATCGTAGGAATTGGTTCATGTCTCTTCCAACATTACCAATCTGTAGCTCCTTGATTTTCCTACCTGTCTGCTTCTCCATTCTTCCTTTCCACTTCACCAACATATCTAGGGTTTCACACCTTTGTCTCAAGGGATATATCCAATAATGCCTAGATAAACTATCAATAAATGAGACAAAGTACCTGTGACCTCCAAGCGATGCAGTCTTAACAGGTCCCCAAAAGCTTACGTGAAGATAATCAAGAAGACCTTTTGAGCGATGAGTACTAGTGCTGAATTTCACCTTCTTCTTGTTCAGAACGCGGTGTTCACCTTCCAAGTTGCAGGTAGCAGCACCTTCCAATGATCCCTTCTTTGCAGGAGCTTGCAAAGACCTTTCACCTCCTTGTCTGACCTTCACCTGCCAGGCCTTTGTGCAAATATCATCTGAAGAGTTAGAAGTCTCCACCTGACCTGTAACTGTACTACCCTTCAAGTAGTAGTGATTTCCCTGGCGGATGCCCTTCATAACCACCATTGAGCCTTTGGTCATTTTGGGAACACCATCTCGTATAGATACCATAAGGCCCAATGCTTCCAAAGCACCAACAGAGATAAGATTCCTTTTGAGTTGAGGTACATACCTCACCTCCTTCAATTCTCGTACTATCCATCTTCCATCTTGATACGGACTGTACCCATCCCTTCTATATTACACGGATGATCATCACCCATGACCATGTAACATCCATCTAGCTTCTCAAAACTAGAAAACCAGGCCCTGTTCGGGCACACATGATAGATGGCTCCGGTATCCAAGATCCACTCAGCATTATCTGAGTAATCAATAGTAGGAGTAGTAACAGAGAGAGAAAATACCGATGAGTCTGAATCCGATCCATCCGCCTGTGCGAGATTCGCCTCGGTGTTTGACTCCATCTTCTTACCTTGGCCTTCGGGCAATCAACTTTCCAGTGCCCTAGTTCCTTGCATAAGGCGCACTGATTCCTCTTCAGATCTCTAAAGCCTGATCTGGACTTTGATCTTCCCTAATCATCTCTTCCCTTCCTATTGGAACTCTACCTCTTACCACCAATGCCTCTGCTGTTGTGTTCCCCGAAGAAGACAGTCGGTCCTGTCTCCTTACTTCATAACTCACAAGAGCAGCAGACACCTTACTGTAGTTAAGGAATTTTCTTCTATTGATCAATGTAAGAGTAAAGGTCTCATACTCTTCCCTAGAAAGAGAATTCAATAGTATTACCGCCTTATCCTCTTCATTGGTCTCTACATCCACATTAACTAGATCTGTAAGAAGCTTCATATAGCAATTCAAGTGTTCATTTATGGAGCATCCTCTTTGCATCTGAAAATTATAAAGCTTACTCTTCAACTGCAACCGCGATTCTATGCTTTTTGTCAGATACTTCTTCTCCAGGATCTCCCACAGCTGCCTCGCAGATGTTTCATGCAACACATGATACTTGATGTCTTGTGTCAGACAAGACCTGATCAAGCCACACGCCGTATGGTTCATCTTGTCCCAATCTTCTTCCGTTGTTGATGCGCGCTTCTTCTCCAACCGTAGAGTGTCTTCGAGATTTGATGCCGTCAGCGCATCCATCACCTCACACCTCCACATACCGAAGTTGTTCGTGCCATTGAACTTCACCACATCAATCCTCAGCAGATGTGGATTCATGAATTTTTCCGATGATGTACCTTCTCCAGCCATCTTCTCAACTGATTCCTCAAAGTAATGCGGAAACGAACGGAGTTAGATAAAATAAACTGGATAAAGATAGGATCTTTACCTCCACGCGAAACCCTTGAAGAGTTTTCGAAACTATCTACTCCTTCAAATTGATTCCTCGAGCAATCTACACGCCGTTTTGAGATCGACACACGATCCTACAAACAGTCCCAACGGCGTTCCGAGATCGACACACGATCTCCGCCAAACAACAACTGATGTCCTTGGAATCAACACACGATCCCACGACTAACCTGGGATGCTCTGATACCAATTGTTGCGCGCAGGACAACCTCTCTGAGGAATCCGCCAAATGGAGACTGATGCAGCCGAAGATGTAACCAACACGACAAGAACAAAGAACAATAGAGAAAAGTAATCAACACAGTATTTAACGAGGTTCGGCAACGTGCCTACATCCTCGGGGCAAGGGAGAGAGAGTCTTTATTGATTCAATAATCAATACAAACTAATATAGAGAGAACTTTTTAGGAGATTCTTAGGAATACAATACATGAGGGCTCTAGCCCTTATTTATAGCCACAGAGTCCCTAGATTTAAGAAAATCTAGATTGAATTTGATCCCATCTAGAAAAGAAATACGAATCCCAAAAGGCAGCAGAAAATGTGTCTGTCGGTCGACTGTCACGTCGACCGACCCATGCCACGGTCGACCGCGCCCAACCGAGAGTTAAGGCCTATCAATCGGTCGACCGGGCCGGTCGATCGCTCTCTGTCACGGTCGACCGGGCGGTCGACCATGATAATCATGTGCACATCGTACACGCTGGTCGACCGGACGGTCGACCGACCTTCTCCACCGATCGACCGGGCGGTCGACCGGGAGCCCAATCTGGCCTGCTCAATGCGTCGTTTCTTGCTCCTTTGATTTCCAATCTCTGTGCTAACTTTCTCTGCACCTCTATCTCCTCTCTCCCTAGACAACCCATTCTGAGAGTTCATTGATGAACAAAAGTATCCTCCAAAAGAGGAGGAAGGGAGGAGAAGAGCGAGGGGGTCGACGAGGACGAAGAGGACGAAAGCGAGCAGGAAGAAGAATACCAGGAGAATGAAGAAGACAATTCTGATTATGATAGTGATGACGAGGATGACTAGGATCTTCTTTTCTTTTCATAATCACTTTCATTTTTTCTTCTTTTAGGGCTTATAATGTCCTTTTTGTAAGGTCTCTTTCTCATCAGATTTTGACATAAATAAAATTTTCCTCTTTCTTAAATTTTACTTCCATGCTTTTTAAATACATATGCAAATATGTATTCTCAATGATTTTTAATTCACAGTCATCTTTGAATGGTTTTATAAATACTACTAAAATGGTCGCAGACATAATATATTACTTGCAATTTATGTTATCATATAATGAGTAATATAATCATTTACTATAGAACAATGCAAATTTTTATTAAGAAGTTAACATGGTAGCACTCTATGATTTTAAATGAAATGTTCTCATTTTGCATACAGACTGTGACCAAGGTTGCAGTAAATAATGATATATATATAACTATATTAATACAGCAACTCTAGTTGCAGACAGTAAAATAAAATAGTTTTTTGATCCAAAATTTGATTAACATGATTTCAAAAAAATAAAAAAATAGGTTGAAATATATCCTATCAAGTAAAATAGGATCGCAATTTTCAGTTAAATATATTCTCTAAAGTAAAATATGCGACTATGGTCACAGTTCATAATTAATTATATTTATAGTTGATACTGCGATCATAATCCCCGTCTTAATTAAAAAACTCTTCAATTAAATATACTATATAAAGTAAAAACAGCTACTGTGGTCGCATTCCATAATAAACTAAAATTATACATGAAACTGCAACTATGGTCACAGTTCTGACCAAACACTTTGGTCATAGTATATTCAATCAAATTATCTGCGACCATGGTTACAGTTCAAAAGTTAATTACATCGACAGCTGATACTGCGATCATGGTCACAATATTCTTAAAATAGTAAATTTTACTATATTCAAACAAATTAAAAAACTATGACTATGGACAATGTGTGTAACAGAAATGTAAAGTTCTTATTGTATTAAAACTGCGATAATAATCGCAATGAAGAATAAATATATAAAATATTAAGTAAATTGCGACTACAGTCATAGTTTAGTAAGATCCTTTCAACATTTATACTGAGACCTTGGTCGCATTCCTCACGAACTGATAAAGATCAGTACAGAAAATTCTGTGAAAAGAAATAATTTGTATCACATTTATGCAACATATGTCAAGTATATGAATTACACATGATGCAATTTATTTCAAAATATTCTTAGTAAAATAAACTCCTACTTCCTTCTCAGTTGCTATAATCTGATAATATTTTCTCTGCGAATAAAAAACAAAAAAGTCAATTCATATGATAATAAAAAAAAACATGCATAGAAAAAATAAACAAAAAATGTTGTAAATATTTGAAACAACAAATTAAAATGCATAAGATATTAGAGAAAGATGTCATAACATCAATGGACAACCAGTTCAGGCTCAATTGTTGACAGTTTCCACATTTATGCTATTTCACCTCCTTCTGTGATAGAGAATCTTCATATATAGACTTTATCCTGGATACTTTTTTGGGCCTCTCCTTTGTAGACAGGGAACAAGAGTGTCACAGATTGTTATTTTTTTTACCATCTCTCAATATCACCATTGAAGTACTAGACTCAACATTAGTTTTACTCTGCGATGATTGCTCATTCAATGTCTTGGATTTGAAGTCCTTACTGTTTCAATAACAATCCTTCAAACACACCATCCAACTTGGTAAGATGGATATCCGAATCAAATACTATTTCAGGAATTGTATTAAATTTGCATCATATCAGTTGACAAACTCAATAAGTTTTGTATTTTCATTCATGAACCCATCAAAAAAGAATTAGTACCCTCCGATCTTTGACTAGCTGTCATCCCTCCCAAAAAATGTCCTTCAGATAAGCGTCCACCCAATACGTTCACACTCTGTACATCTTTACCAACCAACTATCTTTTCTTCATCTCTATCTATTTTTGCTTCATCACTCACCAATGTTCCTCGCATGTGATTATATCATGAAAGGAATAAACATTGAAATCAATGGAAAAATCTTTATATTTGTTCATCAGGGAGATTTGTTGCTCCAGCAATATATATTCTTATATGCCAAAAACAGAACCGATGTTGAGAATTAGGTAAAACTATCTTAATAGCATCACCTATCTTGATATTTTGATCGGTAATGATCGCCTTCAGTGCAACTCTGTGCATGCATTTGAGTCATTTCTTGAAAAGTCAAACAAATGTATTCCTTTCTGCGAGCAATGCACAATCGAACAAAATAGATTGATGATGATCATTCACTCTTATGAATGGAGTGAAGATAGCTTCAGATGATTAGTCTTGTATGTTGTGTTAAACACTACCACGTCAGAAAAACTTAAATAGAAAGATTTTACTCTTTCGTCAGCCCAAAGTCACTTTTCAATGTGCCTGCATGATCAATCTCACTGGTAAGAAAAAAAATCTAGATCTGACTCCGATTTCTCTTGAAACTATTTGATGATAGAAATAAACTCCTACCCAATATTTTTATTCTTATGTCAGATATAATCAATACACTTTTATGCGCTTACTTGTTCACAACTTTCTGCAGGATTCATTACATTAACCACACGGGTAATATTAGAAGGACACATTCCTACATTATCCAAATGTAAATCACCTTGAAGGGGTGAATAGGTGATGGCTAAGGATTAATGGCAAATAATGCGGAACTAAAAACTAAGTCTAGCAACCATGCAAATAACAATCTGCAACTTAAATAGTAACTTGCACAATATAGATTTGCAATAAAAGAAGAGCAATTATAGCATGCAACTAAAGAGAGAATGAGGTAAAGAGATAAAGATGAGAGAGCAAACAATCGCAAACACTAGGGGATTGTTTTGAGGTTCGAGCCACTTACTCTACATCTTCGCATTCACCGCGTGAAGGGTTTTCACTATAATTTGATCCTGCGAGATCACCACTCTATACGTTCCCTCAAAATGACCCATAACCGCAAATCCTCTCACATGGTGCCTTCTACACCTTACAAGTGTTGAACCCGTACATTCGAATGAAACCTCAACCTCTACAATTCTTCTCAACAATAATAAAAAGATGACTTCTCAGGATTACCAAAATGGCTTACAAAAGCAATCCTATAACCAAGAGTGAATTTTTAGCTCTGAGATTTGTGGTTGGGAAAGCTGGTAATCAATGAAGTGTGAGAATAAAAAACTATAGAGAATGAAAAAAGATTTGAGGTGAAGAACTATCTTTTTTGATATTTTTCTCTTTGAAAATTTGAATCTAAACGATTGAAGGTGTTTTCTCTCAATTCAATTTGTTTTTCTTAGTTGTGACTAATGGTCAATAGGGTTTCTTTATATTGGTAATCAAAAATACAGAGAGAATCAATATAGCCATTTTTGATTAGTAATTAACAGTTTCTTAAATTATAACCTCTATAGGCAAAATCTGTAAAAAGCAGACAGGTGGTCGACCGCCTGGTCGACCTACAACGATCATATTTTTTGACCGTTGGGGATCGTCAATCGAGCGGCTGATCGACCGATCTCAACTGAGAGCAAAGGTGCTTATAGTCAGTCGACCGTCCAGTCGACCGACATGCACAATGGATTTTTATGCACTTTAGTCGACCGCCCGGTCAACCGACTCAAGGCCAAAAACTCAGTTTTGAAAAAAATATGAAATTCTGTTTTATGTTAAGTGATATATTTTTCAATAAAAATGATATGAAATATATTTCATGGTATTTTGTAAAGTCCAAAACTGTGAGATAAAATATCAAATACAAAATCTAAGATAGGACATATATTTTAGGAGAAAATTGAATCTCTTTAATAAAACATGAAATAATTTCATAATGAAAATTATTTTGTAAACTTTTGAAATCATTTCAACAATTTGTAAAACAAAAATACAAATAATATTTTGTGCATGTATGTGTGAATCTCATTAGCTAATGACTATACCACTTTTGACTTTGACAAACTAAATTCTTTACAAAAAAAATAATTTTTTCTTTGCCAAAAAGTAGTCCCTTGATCTTGTCTCTTTGGAATGATTTTCAAATTCAATATAGATAGCTTTAGCTCTAGGATTATCATCTTGAGTGCTTCATAAACTTGTGAGTCTTCTTGTTGAAATTAAACCTTATCATGAATCAGCCTTTTTTCTGAAACTCATACAGATAAAAATGTTAAATTGAATAACTTCATGGGATTATCATCATCAAAACTAGGGCAAGGGACCTTGGGCCTAAACAATCTCTCCCTTTTTGATGATGACAAAACACATGGAGCTATTTTAAAAAGTCGGAAGAGGCTTCAAATGAAGCTCCCATAAATATGAATGAGACATGTAATTATCAAAAAACTGAAATAGGATATGCAATATGTAACACAATCATCAATTAAAGAGCATAGGAATGTGAAATTCAATATAAAAGCTCTATGCAACACATTTATACATAACAAGATATGATAAATAAAGTCATATGCATAAATATTTTCCTTCATTCATCCTTAACCACCAACCTCCATATAAGGGTAAGTATACAAAATAGAAGTGTTCAATACCAATGTAACAAAAGATGCGAAACAAAAATACCAAATGTAAACAAAACAAAACAGGTATCCAACAACAAGAAAGTACATAGTTTAAATAGAAAGTACATAGTCTAAATACTAAGACACACTACAAAAATATTCAAAGAACCAAAAAAATAAAACAAAATAGATGTCAAATAACAAAATTAACTCTCTACTACTACCTACTTCTCCCCCTTTTGTCATACATAAAAAATAAGGAGTCAAACATCTTCTTCTTCATCCACATCTTCTTCAAGTTCAGCGACTGGTTGCTATGCCATAGAAGTATCTTGAGAGGCCATCCATGGATCAAACGGTGGACTAGTCGGAGAAAGAGGATGTCCATAAGCATCTAGAACTGGAACAGGCCAATCGTGCCTGTAGAAATGATAGTCCTCAGTCCTCACAAGCTGAAGATATCTGATGGAAGAGCACACATAGGCCATGCCATTCTGTTGCTCTCTTCTCATAGCTTCCTTGTTTGCAAAGATCCTCTCAGTGGAAGAAGAGGAACCACAAACAAAATACCGACAGGGGTGAAGAAGGATGGGAAGGAGCTTGACATGAGCATCAACATACATCCTCTTCAAGAGGGTGCTATTGATATCAATGAAGAGGTTTACGGCTCTTTCATTTGACAGATTGATTTTGAAATGTTTAAAAAGTCAGGTATGGATCATCCTATATGGAAGATATCTACTGGAAATCATCAAATAGCAAAATAACATGAAATCAATGATAAGGCAAGGGATGTTGACTCTAATACCTTTTAGAAGGCAATAATGAGCAAGGGGACACAACCTCGGCATGACTATATTCTCCTAATTTAGGTAGGAGATTATGGAAAACGATCTTAGCGATGACCTTAGCGTGAAGTATGTAGCGCTTTACTTTCTCATTCCTTACTAAGGCCGGGTTATCATCATCATGTAAAAGACGAGATGTGATGAGAGCACTCTCACTATCAGGATACTTAAAATCATGAAGATCAGAATAGAAGATCTCTGCACCATCACAAGATAGATTAAAAATTCTGACAAAGTATTTAAGAGAAATATTAATGTTCACATCCTTGACATGAGATTTGATATGATTGTTAACAAAAGATAAATTAGAGTAGAAGTATTGGACCAAATCTGGAAAAATTTGTTCCTTAATAGTTACAAAATGATCTAGGAACTAATTTTGAGAATAATAGTAAGATCCAAGTGATCAAAATCGGCTAGAACAACACACTAACGAGAGATGACATGTTTATTATAGATAATTGAGTATTTGTACATGGCATTCTCAGAAACAAAAACATTTTTGGTTCTAGAAATTAGGTTGTTTAGATTTTTCAATTCTAGGTGTTTAGAAGATATAATGGGTGGCCTAGTCATAGAAAAATTGCAGAGATTAATAGCATGAATCAGTACCAATCCACAAAGAAAATTGAAGAAATAATTACACAAAGAATGGAGAAAGATATACCTGAAAGATTTCTGAATTTCTTCTTCAAATAGGGTTAGAGGGGTGTAAGAGATGAAATCTAGAAGAAGGAATTTGGAGGGATTTGGGTGTATGATTGAGAGGGAAAGGTTGGGTGTAGAGTGAGGAGTTGGCAGATATAAGAGGAGAGAAGAAAAATAAGAAACTAGGGTTTCCAAATTAGCAGCAGTATTTATACAGTTACGACTATCGGTCGAGTGCCCGATCGACCGACATGATCCGAGAGTACTGTCTAACAGACTCTCAAAGTATCGGTCGACTAGAAAAAGGATAAGCCTTATGACAGGCTTACTCGATCGACCCCCTGGTCGACCGAAGCAATCCAGAAAGACCAATTGACTCAATCGGTCGGCCTGCTGTCGACCGAGGCTAATCCCCAAACAACAATAGTTTAAAACAACCAGAATTTTATGAAATATTTTTGAAAGTACAATTTTAGAATATAATAAGAGTAGAGATAAACATTTAGTATTAATCCAAAGACCAAGAAATTTAAATTATAAATATTTTGATGAATTAGTTTTGACCAAAGTATTTAAAAAATTCATAAAACTCATATATATATTAAGTACATAAATTAGACTAATTAAATAAGAAATGAAGCCAGATTCTTTTAATGGGCTCTGAACTTCTCCTCATGCTTTCTCTAAATTATGAGTTGAGATGCTCTTTTTTTTCTTATTTGAATTGCTTAATTGGGAATTAAATGCGAAACACACACACACACACACACACACACACACACACTTACTTAATAATCTAAAAATATCTATTAAAAAATGGAAGGCATTTTGTTCAGAAAATAAAGTGTCCTAATATAATACCAGTCAATCAAACAATAGTTCCTACAATTTTTGTGTACAATCTAGAGCATGTAGATAATCTAGAATATGTAGGTACTAATTTTTTTAATCAAGAATATGTGTACAATGGTAATCATAAAGGGAGATTAAAACATGTACATGCAATTTATGTAGAGATATTTTACTAAGCAATTTAGCAATGTTAAGCTATAGACAATCCTAAGCATGTATGTGAAATTTTAAAAACTTAAAATTTTTGAGATGTTACCGGTACAAGCTAAAGTTTCTCCAAATGGGTGGTGTTCTCCTACCTTGTCTTTGATAGTGATGCATTCACATTATAGATTGCTTGAGCTCCATTGCATTCACTACTAAGGTACCATTTTCTCTTACATCTTGGAGGATGCACACCTATATCAAAAGAATTTGGTATGTTCTTTAATACCCACATTTTTTGGCTCCTAAAGGGTTAGTCTTTTTTGAACCTAAACATTTTTGGCCTTCAAATTTATTTTTGAATAACAAAAATTTGGCTAAATGATCTTTGGGCCACAACGTGCACAATTATACACTTTGTCATAAATAAATGCATGATGCTGATGTGCATTGTGATCATGCTTGGCGTAAGCAAATGAAATGTGTTTCCCATGGGTTTTACCTTTTGGAAATATAGTATCTAATTTTTAAAATTGAAAGTATAAATTTTTAATGTAAAATCTAAATTATTCATTCTATCTTTCAAGGATTGAAATTCATTTTATCTATACTTGTGCTAGGGCCTTTTGTTTTACAAAAGCATTTGTGATTTTCAAAATCTTCTTTGCTCTTTTGAAAACATAATGAAAGATCTTTTTTTTCAAAACAAGCTCTAGTTTCTTTTTCAAAACATCATTTTTTTCCCTCAATTTTTTGTTTTGAACATCTGAAAGCTCATATCTACTTTGATGTTCCTCAAAAAATCGAGCTAGTTCATCCATGGTCATCATCTAGAGAGGTTTCAAATGTTACCTTTGGACTTTCCTCTTCGTTTACCATGAAGCAAATGTTTGCGGTGTCTGATCGGTCATATATATTGCATATATATTGTCACATTACCATGTTTATTATCTAATAAATCATATTAATAAGTCTTATTTTTCTTTATAAATTGCAGGCCCATTGCTAAAGGAAAGGGACCCAAAGCCCATCAAATTGTGATTTAATTCAGAATTAATTCGAAATCAGAAAACCAGGGCAAATCATGAAAAATCAAAGAGATTGAAAACCAGTTAAAATGAATCTTCTCAAATCAATTGGTTAAAATTAAAGATCAAAGGCCGTTTCATCAAATCCTGGAGCTGAAACGGGAAAACTAGCAAGAGATAAGGGTAAATCACCAAACCGGGGAGTGCCACCAACCAGGTGTGGCCGCAAAAACACGACCAAAGCCGCGTTTTCACGGCTTGTTTGAATTTGTTGGGGGAGCGTTTGCTCCCCCAATCTTCGTACTCCTTACCCTGTTTGATTTTTTCCTATAAATATTGTATTTTCAGAGAAAAAGGCACCAGAAATTAGTTTAAGTTTCTCTTTGTTTTTAGGGTTTAGGTTCTTTGTTAGATAGTATAGAGAAGTTGTATCTCTATTTTTTAATTTGTACTTCAGTTCAAATACCAGTGAGAGAGAGGAATAGAGTGATTGTAATCTGAAGATTGAAGTGACATCAATAAAGGTTCAACGCTTCTCTTCTTCTCCAATTCACGGGTATGTCTTATTTCATTAACATGTCTTGCTTTACCATAATTATGAGTAGCTAAATTCATTTTTTTTTGGGCTCACTATCATCTCTCTCTTCGATCCCTCTTGTTTTGAATGGTTTTGATGTAAAGAACCCAATGAAATCATATGTATGCCTTAAACTAAGCCTTTATTCTTTGAAAGTGTTCTTGAAGGCACATAAGGATGGGTTTGAATTTCTAAACTTCTATTTATTTTAAAACATCACTTGAACTTGTTTTTATTTTATACTTGAAAGACAACTTGAAGATTTAACACTCATTCAAAAGGATTTCTCAAGAAAAAAGAGTTATACTTTTTCAAACTATCATATTTACTTTGCTTAAGACTTTCGAAACTAAAGCTCAAGTTTTTGCCTATGATCAAGTTGAGGCACTAAGAATTTCAAGAGAAGAACACATCGTTGAGTAGTAAGATGGTGAGCTCAAATCTTTTTCCTATATTAAAAACAACCAAACAATCTTCAACATTTTTTAAAGATCACCTTTTCCGAAGCCTTCTCTAAATTTGCAATTTTTCTTTTAATCATTTCCTCACTCTCCATTCTCTTTTTCAATATAAAAAAAGAAAAACACTAATATCATTCTTTGTTGTTTAACAATTCATCGAAAAGCTTGTATCGCATTCCTCCTCGTGGACACGACCCGTTAGCCCAAAGCTAGACGGTAATTCTCATTGCTCTTTCATTTACAACCAAATTTCGGTGTCGTTGTCAGGGAGGAAATGGTGTAATTATTTTCTAATAAGTTTGGTGTCTTATTTTCAAGAACGTTAAGGAATCAGATTTAGCACTCAAGCTTTGTAGGAGAAGATTTGCTATTCTATGCCCTACTCTAGAAAGTAGGAAACAGAATTTCAAGAAATTGCAGCGCAAAAGTTTGAAATTTTTGGACTACTAAAAACTCTTTTTTGCAGAACATATTGCTTTGCAAAAATACAGTTTTTGTGTGTTATTTTTGCTATATCTGATATTCACACTCCATATTTTTAATCCAACAGTAATCTGATTGATTGCCAATTGTTTAAAAGACGTTTAGACTTGCATTCTAGGCATTTGTCTAATTATATTTATTTTACAATTACTACTGAAGATAGCTGGAGACAAGGCATGCAAGAGTGGTACCAGGATCCAATTTCAGCAAGACTTGTTAGGACTTCTACACTTGCACAAACACCACTTCCTAACACAATCCCAATCATGGCTAACAATACTTCTCTCCAAGACAAGTTCTACCCTATTCGTACTTCACTTCCTTCATGCATTCTTTTACCTAAGGCAAATGAAAATAATTTTGAGTTTAAACCGCAATTCATAAATACACTCCCTAGGTTTCATGGCTTAGAATCCGAGGATGCATATTTCTTCATTCGTGAGTTTGAAGACGTGTGTTTGATGATGAGAATTCCCCAACTGGGGGAAGACGCTGTTAGATTAAGGTTCATACCCTTCGCGCTTAAGGATATAGCCAAGAAATGGCTATATAATCTGCCCGCCAGTTCTATCTCTTCATGGGATGATTTTGTCAAAGTCTTTCTTAAGAAGTTCTATCCCATTCATAAAACAGCCCTCATCAGAAAAAACATAATGCAGTTTAAGCAGGAATAAAGTGAACCATTTTAGAAGTATTTCGAACGGTTTAAAGATTTACTAGCCCAATGTCCTCATCACGTCATAGAGAAGTGGCGGTAGTGCCAAATTCTCTATGACGGACTAGACTACCAAACTAAGACACTCCTTGAGACCAAGTGCCAAGGGAAATTTTTGAAAAAGGATGAGAACCAGGGTTGGGACCTCTTTGAAGCTTTAGCAGAAAAAACTATTCAGTGGGAGTCTTGCCCAGAGAAAACCAATCCCACCACTTTCAGAACTGGTATGCATTCGATTGAATCCTCTATAGCTGCTGAGGCGAAGATAACACAATTGATGAAAAGACTAGAACTGCTCGAAGCTAGGGAACCAAATTCTGTGAATCAGGTCAACCCACCTCCTGTGATCAACCCGGGTTGTACATACTGCCATGCTCTTAACCACCTATTTGAGGAGTGTCCTGTCTACCAAGCTCAAATATACCCTGGAAATATGAATGCAGCATACACCAGACCCAACTACAATCCATTCTCCAAAACATACAACCCGGGATGGAGGAACTATCCAAATTTCTCATGGAGTCAGTCTGGTCATGAGCAACCAAGGCAACCATTTTCACACCAATATCCTGCTTAGTCTCATCAACCCAGTTTCCACCAGAGTCCACCAAATTTTCAATCAAGCTTCCAGCCCACATATCAGCAACAACAAACACAAAATCATCCAGATAAAAAATTGTCAGATTTGGAAAGAATGATTGAAACCTCATCCAAAACCCAGGCCTCAATGATGAACACCCACAATCAGGCTATCAATAGGTTAGAGGTTCAGATAGGTCAACTGGCTAACTCTTTGAATGAAAGACAAAAGGGAACACTGACAAGTCAGCCATTGCCCAATTCTAAGAACCCCTTCCCTATTCATGAAGCTGAAGACATAGGTCCAAGTCAATGTAATATTGTCCATATTTTGAGATCTGAAACGCAGATAGACAATCAGGTTTCTAGTCATCCTAATAAATCAGTATCAACATCTCTTGTTCTGGTACCACCAACTAAAAATGATCCATCTTCAAGTTCACAACCGTCAAACTCTAAATCTAATGACAAAGACAAAACAAATGAGCAACCATACAATCTTATTGTACCATTCCCTAATAGGCTAGCAAACCAAAAGACTAATGCTCAAATGGAAAAGTTAGGGAAATGTTTAATCTGGTCCAGATCAATGTATCCCTCTTGATGCCATACAACAAGTCCCCTCATATGCCAAGTTCTTAAAAGATATGTGCACCAAGAAAAGGAAAGCAAATATCCCAAAGAAGGTCTTCCTAGCTTCAAACATAAGTGAGTTGCTAACTGGGCCAATTCCTGTGAAATATAAAGACCCAGGGAGTCCAACCATTTCCTGTATTATAGGACAGACCACGATAAACAGGGCGTTACTTGATCTAGGAGCCAACATCAATCTTCTTCCTTTCTCTGTGTATCAGCAACTTGGGTTGGGCGACCTCCGTCCAACCAGAGTTACTATACAACTGGCTGATCGATCTGTAAAGATTCCCAAGGGAGAGATTACAGATGTTCTAATACGGGTCAGGGAATTCATTTACCCCGTAGATTTTATTGTTCTAGAGACGCAACCCGTACACAATCCCAAAGCTCAGACACCTGTCATTCTAGGACGACCATTCCTAGCCACTGCAAACGCAATCATCAACTGTAGGAATGGATCAATGCGTCTAACTTTTGGAGATATGACAAAAGAGGTGAATGTTTTCCACCTGAAAAAACAACCTCGAGATTTGGATAATAAGTCATTTGAAGTGAACTTAATCGAGGGATTAACAAGTGAACATGACATGGAGATTGAATATGAGTCCGTTAGAGAATTTGAACTGGAGTCTGATGACTTCAACCTTGATCAAATCATCGAGTCCACAGTGGAATGGGCCACAAATGCCACCCCTATCTTTCCCTTGCACAAGGAACAACCATTGATAGATCTGGTCCCCTCTTCCGAGCTTAAGGTTCTTCCCAACTATCTCAAGTACCAGTACTTGGATAAGAAAGAAGCTTTTCCCGTGATAATTGCGTCCCATCGTACTAAACAACAAGAAGAGGATCTTCTTACGGTGTTAAGAGAGAATCGAGAAGCCATTGGTTGGACCATGGCTGATATAAAGGGGATTAGTCATCCATTGTGCAACACCGGATTCATTTGACAGAGGATGCAAAACCAAAATGTGACCCACAACGTAGACTGAACCCAATCATGCAAGAGGCTGTTAGAGCTAAGATTTTAAAGCTATTAGACAATGGGATTATCTATCCCATATCCGATAGCCAATGGGTAAGTCCAGTCCACGCTGTCCCAAAGAAAGCAGGGTTTACCGTGGTAGAAAATGATAAGAAAGAATTGGTACAAACTCGACTTCCTACGAAGATTCGAGTCTGTATTGATTACCAAAAATTAAACATTGCCACATGTAAAGACCACTTTCCCCTTTCGTTCATAGACCAAATGCTCGAGAGACTAGCTGGACATGAGTACTACTGTTTCCTGGATGGATATTCAGGATATAATCAAATCCCTATGCTCCTGAGGATCAAGACAAGACTACCTTCACTTGTCCCTTTGGAACATTTGCATACCGAAGAATGCCCTTCGGCCTATGCAATGCTCCCGCAACGTTTCAACGTTGCATGCTTAGTCTTTTTTCCGACATGGTGGAAAGATTTTTGGAGATTTTCATGGATGATTTCTCTATTTATGGCGATTCCTTTGAACAATGCTTGCACCATCTTAAACTGGTTTTACAACGATGCATGGAGAAAAACTTGACACTCAACTAGGAGAAGTGTCACTTTATGGTCCAGCAAGGAATAGTCCTAGGGCACGAAGTTTCAAACAAAGGAATTGAGGTTGATAGATCTAAAGTGGAAGTAATAACAAAGCTCCCTGAGCTAAAATGCTTAAAAGACATTAGATCATTTCTAGAGCACGCTGGTTTCTATAGAAGATTCATTCAGGGGTTTAGCAAAATTGCTAGACCGTTGACAAATCTCTTAGGAAAAGATGTACCCTTCAAATTTGATGAAGAATATTTATAAGCTTAGGAGGAGCTTAAGCACAGACTTGTCTCGGCACCGATAATTTCAGCACCTGATTGGACTAGGCCTTTTGAAATCATGTGTGATGCCTCCGATTATACTATAAGCGCTGTTCTAGGACAGCGTATTGATAATAGGCAACACGTGATTTACTATGCTAGTAGGACGCTTAATGAGGCCCAACTAAATTACACAACTACCGAAAAGGAATTTTTAGCTGTTGTGTTTGCGTTGGAGAAATTCCGTCAATACCTACTAGGGTCTAGGACAACGATTTTCACTGATCACTCCGCCCTTAAATACTTGATGCAAAAGAAGGACACAAAGGCTAGACTGATTCGGTGGATACTTCTTTTGCAAGAGTTTGATTTGAAAATTAAAGACAAAAAGAGTGTTGAGAATGTGGTGGCAGATCACCTTTCGCGAATTTCCTATGCACCAACTGAGACAATCCCAATCAATGACAACTTTCCTGACGAACACATCTTCACAATGTGTAAAGAGCCCTGGTATGTTGATATAGCAAACTACCTTGCAACTGGGCGAACTCCTTCCGATTGGTCAGGTAAGGACAAACACCGCTTTATGAGTCAAATACGATTTTTCTTTTGGGATGAACTATATTTATTCAAATATTGTCCTGACCAGATAATTAGAAAGTGACTTCCTGAGGATGAACATCATAGTGTTTTGACATTCTGTCACAAGTTAGCTTGCGGCGGACATTTTGATCCACGAAAGACTGCTGAAAAAGTCCTTCAGAGTGGATTCTACTGGTCCACTCTCTTTAAAGACGCCTATACTTTCTGCAAGCTCTGTGCCAGATGTCAAATGACGGGTCGAATCACACGTAGAGACATGATGCCCCTTACATCTATCCTGGAAGTAGAAATTTTTGATTTGTGGGGCATTGATTTCATGGGACCCTTCCCTCTGTCTTATGGCAACCAATAGATTTTGGTGGCCGTAGACTACATTTCTAACTGGGCTGAAGCTATTCCAACTAGGACGAATGATAACCAAGTTGTCATCAAGTTTTTACGTAAAAACTGTAAATCACCTAGAGGGGGGGTGAATAGGTGATGGCTAATCTAATGGTCACTTAATGACAAATAATGCGGAATTAAAAACTATTATGACCTAACTAAAACTTTTACACTAAACACTATGTACAACACAAGAGTGTAGCCGAATTCCCCGTGAAGGGCTCTGGACTAACTCCTCAAGATTCCCCTAGATATGGGTTGAGGTGCCGCGTTGGCTCTCTTGGTTGAATACAAGTGTTAGCAAACAATCCCAAGCAAGTATATCAATATGAGCACAAATGAATATATCAAGCATATAAAGATAGACAATGAAAGTATGCAAGATATAAACAAGGAGACAAGAGAGAAGGAGCAATTACAAACACAAGGGATTTGTTTCGAGGTTCGAGCACACTTGCTCTACATCCCCGCCTTCGACACACGAAGGATTTTCATTATGCTTGATCCCAATGGATCACTCCTCGGTGCCGCAACACCTACAATCCCTCGGACTCCCTAGTCCCGTACACACGCAAGCCCCACAAGCTTGCCGAGGCCGCACCTCAAACCAAGAGTTCACACATGAACTCTAAACCACCGCGAACACACTTGTCCGCCTCCTCAAAGTACAAGATGAAATCTTAGTGATCTAAACACTTTGATCACCAATGAAAGCTCTCACAACACAATCCTATGGATAGATAAGGCAATGGATAGCTCAAGTGATTGTGAGAAAACAAGGAAAGAATCTATGGTGAAAAACTCAAGAAATCTTTCTTTTAACACTCTCTTGATAAACTCCCTTTTGATAGGAAATATTTGCTCTCAATTTTGTGGAGAAAAAACCTCTGAAAAGAGTAGGAAAAACTGGCTCTAAAAGTCTCCAAAAATCTTCTTAAAAACAATGACCAAACCCCCAAATTTATAGGCTGCCAAAACTAGCCGTTGGGGTCTGTCAGACCTGTCGGTCGACCGCACGGTCGACCGGCCAACGATCATATTTCAGACCGTTATGCCTACGGTCGACCGGCCGGTCGACCGAGGCCAGATACAGAGAGCAGGTCTCTCTGTCCGGTCGACCGCACGGTCGGCCGGGCCATTTCCAGAGAGCAGAGCTCTCTGGACGGTCGATTGGGTCGGTCGACCGGCCATCTGCCAGGTCTAGGCGTGCACGTCTGTGCACGTCGGTCGACCGAGACGGTCGACCGACTTCAGATCCAGTCGACTTGGTCGGTCGACTAGTCGACTTGGCTGAAGCCTGAAACAGAAATCTGGGAATGAAAAGTTTGTCATTTTAACTTTAAAGAAAATCCCATAAATACACAGAAAATCTACAAAATAGTTTTGATGTTATACTTTGATAAACAAATATGCTTGCACAAAATCAAGGCATGTTACAAATGTTTTGAACTATTTTTGTAACTTGGAAAATATGGCTCAAACTAAAAAAAGTATTTTCCAAAACTTGTTTTTTCAAAACATCACCAAATACAAAAACAAGATATTTTAATTCATTTTAAGGCTAGTGTGTATGGATATGATCCACTACACAAACATGGGAAAATTATCTATGTTTTTGACTTTAAGTTCTAAACAAGGTTTTGGTTAAAACATGATACTTGAAACTCCAAAAATCAAAACTATATTTTTCCAAAATGAAAATTCTTTTCTAAACTGAAAATTCTTTTATGAAAAGACATCTAAAACAAGAGTGTGTGTGCATGGTATACTTGAGCAATCCACCAACTATTCTATCCTTTACATTTTTATCTAAAACAAAATCTTACTAGACAAACCTAGACTCAAGTCTTCATCTTCTTGAAGTCTTCTCATCTTCTTGACTTGGTCCAAACACGATCCAAAAGCTCTTGGATCACACCGTGCTAGCTTCAAAACTTGACTTTAAATCCTTTGTTGAAGCTATGCACCTACTAAGATCTTGATCATAAATCTGTCACTAATTAAACACAAGATCATTAGTACTATAACTACATGAGTTAATCATCATCAAAACTAGAGTGATGGGCCTTTGGGCCAACAATCTCCCCCTTTTTGATGATGACAAAACTCATGAAGTTATATATGCATGGATTAAAGTAAAGCCTCAAAGAAGCTCCCCCTTAACTCATGCATAAACAATAAACAATAGATATTCAATGAAGCACATGAATATGTATGCAAATGATGGAGATAAACATGGATCAAATTCTTTTTCTCCTATTTGCAAAAGTAAACATATATGCATAAACATAAATACTTCTCCTCCTTTATGAATAAAGTAAGGAAAACATGCATATAAATCTCAAATACTTCTCCCCCTTTTGTCAATCATCAACAAAGGGGTTAAAGTAAAAACAAAATTATCTCCCCCTTTTTGTCATAAACAAAAGATCAATAAGGGGTAAAACAAACAATCAATAAATGGTTATATGCGATATACATTCATGAAGAGGAAGACGCTAAGTTAGCTTCCCTACATATATGCATTACATGAAGAAGGGATGACAAGCCCTAATTCACATAACACATAATACGTAATGCATAAAAGGAGATGTGAAGCTCCCCCTACACACGTGTATCACATAAAGAAGAGTTGTCAAGCTCCTCAATATAAGATACACTCAACATGAATCTATATGTAGAAGAGATGTTAAGCTCTCCTTGCATATAGGCAATACAAATCAAAATTTTTAATTTTTCTTAAAAAATTTTAAAGGTATCAGAGTTCTTGTAAAACAATCAAAATTTTAAGATACCAAAAGTAAATAATCATTATTGTGAAACATATTGATACCAATTGAAATTTATAACAAATTTGACATTGAAACACATTGATACCAATTTAAAATAATGATCTATTTTTTTTATCATAAACTTTGTGCTTTTAAATATGTGAATCAATTGTAAATTAAGCACCAAAACATCATATATATGTTGTAAATAATGAATTGAAAATAGTGTATAACTCATAAACTTTCACCCTTCATATGCTCAAGATAAATGATTTTTCAATTAGGATTGCAAGGTATAATCGCCCATCCGTCCGCCCATTAAGGTGTAGGAAGGGGTTTTCAAAAAATAGGGTTTGAAAATATTTTAAAGTGAAAACCACTACCCAATGAAGAATAATTAACTAGTTAAAGATAATTTTTTTTGAAAACTAGTTAAAGATCCTTCAAAACATGAAATCAAAGCATATGTATTTCATGAATCATACCAAATACACAAGAATCGACACTCGAATCGATAAAGCTCAAAAATGTGTTCATGAAACAAAGTCATGACAAAACAAGTAAAGTGTGAGTGTACAAGAATCATGTAATTAGCATTTTCATGAAAAAAATCAATGAAGCTCAAATCAAACATGAATAACATTTTATCAAATAAAACATGAAAAATCATTTTTCATTTAAAAATAAACTTCTAGGTATATGTATGATTTATCCAATTCTAACAATATGCATACATATCCCAAACATAAAAGAGTCTATTAAATGTATTTGCATGAAAGCAAGAGACTCACGGGTATACATGTATATTTATTAGATTTGAATTCAAAATACATATACATGAAGTAAATCACTAAAATAGGCAAACCAAGTATAAATGAGAGAATCATCAAAATTAGCCTATACATGTGCATATAGTGGGTACAAATGAGCATGAAGTGCAAACATATATAAGTCTATTTGTTCTCACTATTTGTACATGCATAAATACAAGTTTTGATAAAAACTACATTTAAACTAGTATTTACCACATGAAGCACAAAAACACATAAAAACATGAACATGCTATATGATATCACAAATGAATAAGCATGTAAATAAACTAAGAGTTTAGAATTAGTTACCAACTAAGGAACTATGTTCCAAATCTCCAAACATGGTGGATGTCCCACCAAAACTCCTTGATAGCGGTGCATCAAATGTATATTCTTGTAGACCATGCAACCACCACCAAGGCACCAATTTTCTCACGTTTTGTGAGAGCCCTCACCTACATCAAAAACACATGGTGGAAATTTTGGTACCCATTTTCTTTTGGTCCTTGGGGGTTAGCTTTATAAGGGACCCAAAAATTTTTATTATTAGCAAAATTAATATGATGCAACTTATCAAAACAAAATTTTGCTAAATGGTCTTTGCGGCCACAATGTGTACATTTATACACCTTAGCATGCATATGTGTGTGTGTGTGTGATCATGACGTGCAAATAGTGAATATGCATGATGAGAATGATGTGTATGAACATTTGGAACTTGTTTCTTTGAAAACAAGGTTTCCAATTTCTTGTGATTAAATGCACAATTGCTCAAGGTTGAGCTTAAATAATCTATTCTATTTTTCAAAAATTTAATCTCACTATCATTAATGGTAGCATGTAAAGAGTAGTGAGAAATAGAATCATTTTTCTTTATCTTTTTAGAAACATTTTCCTTTTCTTTTTCAAACATTTTTCTTTTCAAACAAGAATTTTCTTGAAAAACAATTTCTTTTTGTTTTTCCACCAAATCAATTTTACTTTTCAAAGACATATTTCCTTCACATAAATCATTCAATTTAGACATTAAGGAAATATTTTCACTATTCAAATCTTCTTTTTCTTTTTCTAAACATGCAATCTTATTTTAAATGAATCATTTTCCTTATGCATGCAATCAAATTTCTTTTTCATTTTCTTGTTATCGTTTTTAAGCATGTCATATTTTTCACGAAGGAGTTGACAAAATGTGGAAAGCTCATCATATGACATGTTATTATCTTCATCATCTAACTCGGATTCGTTGTTTACCTCAAGGGGGTTATCCCCTTGGACCATGTAGCACATGTTGGAGATGTTGCTTCCAACATCCGAGTCACTCCCCGCATAGTATTGATCATTTTCGCCAAGGGAGAGGAGGGTGTTCCAAACTACAAAAGCCGATTCAATATTAGTAACCCTAGATAAATAATCATTATTTAGGGTACTCTTTAAAGTATGAATGGCTTTAGCATTAGCCTCAATATTCTTGCCATTTAAACAATATGCATCATTAGTAGTAGCAAGATAAACATGTATGCCTAGGGCCTTGAGGTACAATGACATCTTAACCTTCCAAATTTGGATGTTAAGGATGTCAAAGTGGGTGGAGACATGAAGTTCATAGTGTGTGTACAAAATATGTGATTAGCCTAAAAAGAGGATCTTTAACTCTAGGCTGTAAGACCCAAATCAAGAGCACTTGGCTCTGATACCAATTGTAAATCACCTAGAGGGGGGGTGAATAGGTGATGGCTAATCTAATGGTCACTTAATGACAAATAATGCGGAATTAAAAACTATTATGACCTAACTAAAACTTTTACACTAAACACTATGTATAACACAAGAGTGTAGCCGAATTCCCCGTGAAGGGCTCTGGACTAACTCCTCAAGATTCCCCTAGATATGGGTTGAGGTGCCGCGTTGGCTCTCTTGGTTGAATACAAGTGTTAGCAAACAATCCCAAACAAGTATATCAATATGAGCACAAATGAATATATCAAGCATATAAAGATAGACAATGAAAGTATGCAAGATATAAACAAGGAGACAAGAGAGAAGGAGCAATCGCAAACACAAGGGATTTGTTTCGAGGTTTGAGCACACTTGCTCTACATCCCCGCCTTCGACACACGAAGGATTTCCACTATGCTTGATCCCAATGGATCACTCCTCGGTGCCGCAACACCTACAATCCCTCGGACTCCCTAGTCCCGTACACACGCAAGCCCCACAAGCTTGCCGAGGTCGCACCTCAAACCAAGAGTTCACACACGAACTCTAAACCACCGCGAACACACTTGTCCGCCTCCTCAAAGTACAAGATGAAATCTTGGTGATCTAAACACTTTGATCACCAATGAAAGCTCTCACAACACAATCCTATGGATAGATAAGGCAATGGATAGCTCAAGTGATTGTGAGAAAACAAGGAAAGAATCTATGGTGAAAAACTCAAGAAATCTTTCTTTTAACACTCTCTTGATAAACTCCCTTTTGATAGAAAATAATTGCTCTCAATTTTGTGGAGAAAAAACATCTGAAAAGAGTAGGAAAAACTGGCTCTAAAAGTCTCCAAAAATGTTCTTAAAAACAATGACCAAACCCCTAAATTTATAGGCTGCCAAAAACTAGCCGTTGGGGTCTGTCAGACTTGTCGGTCGACCGCACGGTCGACCGGCCAACGGTCATATTTCAGACCGTTGTGCCTACGGTCGACCGGCCGGTCGACCGAGGCCAGATACAGAGAGCAGGTCTCTCTGTCCGGTCGACCGCACGGTCGGCCGGGGCATTTCCAGAGAGCAGAGCTCTCTGGACGGTCGACTGGGTCGGTCGACCGGCCATCTGCCAGGTCTAGGCGTGCACGTCTCTGTACGTCGGTCGACCGAGACGGTCGACCGACTTCAGATCCAGTCGACTTGGTCGGTCGACTAGTCGACTTGGCTGAAGCCTGAAACAGAAATCTGGGAATGAAAAGTTTGTCATTTTACTTTAAAGAAAATCCCATAAATACACAAAAAATCTATAAAAATAGTTTTGATGTTATACTTTGATAAACAAACATGCTTGCACAAAATCAAGGCACGTTACAAATGTTTTGAACTATTTTTGTAACTTAGAAAATATGGCTCAAACTAAAAACAGTATTTTCCAAAACTTGTTTTTCCAAAACATCACCAAATACAAAAACAAGATATTTTAATTCATTTTAAGGCATAGTGTGTATGGATATAATCCACTACACAAACATGGGGAAATTATCTATGTTTTTGACTTTAAGTTCTAAACAAGGTTTTGGTTAAAACATGATACTTGAAACTCCAAAAACCAAAACTATATTTTTCCAAAATGAAAAGTCTTTTCTAAACTGAAAATTCTTTTATGAAAAGACATCTAAAACAAGAGTGTGTGTGCATGGTATACTTGAGCAATCCACCAACTATTCTATCCTTTACATTTTTATCTAAAACAAAATCTTACTAGACAAACCTAGACTCAAGTCTTCATCTTCTTGAAGTCTTCACTTGAAGTCTTCTCATCTTCTTGACTTGGTCCAAACACGATTCAAAAGCTCTTGGATCACACCGTGCTAGCTCCAAAACTTGACTTTAAATCCTTTGTTGAAGCTATGCACCTACTAAGATCTTGATCATAAATCTGTCACTAATTAAACACTAGATCATTAGTACTATAACTACATGAGTTAATCATCATCAAAACTAGAGTGATGGGCCTTTGGGCCAACAAAAACATCATTTCACGCTTCGGAGCCCCCCGTGCGATAATTAGTGACAACGGGAGTCATTTCTGCAACCGGGCTTTTGAAGCCCTAATGCGGAAATACTCTATCTCTCATAAATTATCCACGGCCTATCATCCTCAGACGAACGGGCAAGTGGAAGTCACCAACAGACAAATTAAACTAATATTGGAGAAAACTGTCGGACAGAATCGTAAGGATTGGTCCATCAAACTCATTGATGCCCTATGGGCATATAGGACTGCCTACAAGATTGTCCTCGGTATGTCTCCATATCAAGTTATATTTGAAAAACCCTGCCATTTGCCTATGGAGTTAGAGCACCGTGCTATGTGGGCATTGAAACAGCTGAATTTGGACTTAGACAAAGCCAGTGTTTTGAGAAAGTTACAGATATCCGAGTTAGAAGAACTGAGAAATGATGCATATGATAACGATCGGATATCTAAACACAAAGCTAAGCTTTTCCACGATAAATCAATTCATAGGAAAATTTTTGTCTCAGGACAAAAAGTTCTGTTGTATAACTCTAGACTCCACCTTTATCCTGGTAAATCAAAACCAGGTGGTCAGGCCCATACATCGTCCAAAATGTCTTCCCTCATGGTGCCATTGAAGTTTTTGATCCTAAAAATGGCAACACTTTTACAGTCAATGATCAACGCCTAAAGCCATTTTTCACCACAGAGTCTGAGTCACACGATGTTCTTGAACTGGGTCTTTGTGACCCAGTCTACATGTGACCACGTCATTTGTCACTTTTCCCGGTGTCTCTTGTATATCATTTTGGACCTCTCCTGTAAATAATAAATATATATATATATAAATAAAATAAATGGACTTAGGTGCTAAATAGCACCTAGGATTTTTCTCTCTTCATAAACTCCTTTAAATTATCCTAGGGTTGTAAATTTCTAATCTCAATTAGGGTAATTTGGGGATTCTATCTTTCTCAGCTCTTTATAAATACCCTCCATCCCGTATCCTTTTCCTTACCCTAGTTTTAACCCCAGATCTGAAACGAGCAACGCCAGCGCCGCCCCTCAAAATTTTTGCCCCTCTGTCTCTTCTAAACTGCCGCGTTTCCCCAGCCTTAGCCGCGCATCCGCGGCAATCTGGACACATCTGGAGCGCCGTCAAATTTCTATGATGTCACCTGCCTTCTGAGATCTTCAGATCTACCACCTATTCATCTGCTACCACAGCTGATTGATCTCTGCAATCTACTTTGAGTTTCCCCCCACGTAGTCTGGGAGAGGTTTGTGTATATCTTCCCATTGCTTCATATTATTCATCATGGCACCGTCAATTTTCGCTGAAAAAGATTTTGCTAGAATTCTTAGCGATGTTAACGGTTATGGTCATATATTTTTAGATCGTATTTGTGCGTGGGATTGGTATGCATTGATATATGATAATTCAGATCACGAGGCTTATTATTGTCCTGAGCTCGTCAAACTTTTCTACAATTCCATAGATCAAGCCTCTATAAACTTTGACACATACCAAATCATGGTGCACATGCCCACGGGAGACATTATTATCACGCTTCCTCTGCTAGAAGAATTCACACATGTCCCTTGCAACCCACATCATTGCGATCCCCTTCATGACTGTCATGGGGGCTCGCTGTACAGAGTAAGATAGGGGGCTCAAGGCCAGTACTATATTTAGAAACATACATTGCGTTGGTCGCTGGATTCAACACAACATTTTAGGGCTTGACCACATGACCTTTTTTAACAGGCCGGTGCTGCAGATCATACACGACCTCATGACTTGGCAGCACACTATCTGTATTAATAAGATAATCTTTCATAGTCTAATCATAAACTCCTCACGCACACGCGGTACAAAATACTCACACCCAGTTCTGATCACTCGTCTGTGTAGGACTTTCTTACCAGATGCAGTTTTTGACTAATATGATAGGGTATTCATTGCACCAGAGAGGGCCACTAGTGCTTACAATAGTTGTCTTCATGCGGTCTGGACTCCTAGTGTCCAGTCCGAAGATGCTCCAGTTGAGTCCTCTTCAGAGGAACTTTTAGAGGAGGAGGATGAGCCGGCCTTTTGGCAACAGGACCCCCCGCTGATTCACGTGCCTTCATGTCTACCATTTGGCGAGGCATGAAGAAGATATTTGGGGAAAGATTAGACTACGCAAATAGGTTGAGGAGCAGACATCTCGTTTAGACCGCATTAAGGAGGGTCTGCGGCGTTCGCAGTCAGCCGGACCTAGCACCACCGCTGGTCCAAGCCGACGGAGAGGGTGACATCTTTTCTTTACATATTTCATGTATACATTTTCTTGCATACATTGGGGACAATGCATGTGATAGGTATGGGGGGTAGATACTAACATAGGATTTTTCTCTAGATTTTTTTTTAAGGATTTTCTTTAAAAATATATAAATATATATTTTGATCCATTTTTTTAAAGAATTAACTTGATCTTAGGAATTAAGGATATTCTAAACTAAGATTTCTTAATATAAGTTGAAAAAAGAAGTGTTGTCAGATTTTAGGTTAAGAAAGAAAAAGAATAGAAAAGATAGCTAGATTTGATTCTTTCCTAAATATTATATACATTTACATATTGAGGGATTAATCAAAGACTTAGTGATTCTATTTACACACACATATATATATATAAAAAATAAATAAATAAAAATATATATATATATAAATAAATAAATAAATAAAAATAAAAACTTAATCACTAACTAAGCTGGTTAATTGTGCCTTAAGAAGTATGGCCAGTCACGCCTAAAGGTGGTTAAGTCCTTAGCATTCGTGGCCTAGTTTACTTGAGTTCTTGGACCTTAGGGATGTATCTTCATCTGGTGCCCTAAGACCAGCTGGTTTGGGAGTCATCGGTAAAAGGCTCGCTACATGGATAAATTAGAAAGCCTAATGAAGCTAAGGAAATGTAACTATATATATATATTAAAATATATATATATATATATATATTTTATATATATAAGTAAATAAATGAACTCAAGTCTAAGAAAAATTCCTCATACATATAGATGTATATATGTTAAGGCTGATACAAAATCCAGTTTTCTCTCTGTTCCTGAAAACTTAACCTAAGTTGAAAACAAGACTTTAAATGGAAACTTATAAAAGAAGAAAATTTTAGGGTAACCCGAAACCGATAGATCACTGAAATTCTTTAAAAAAAATGGATCATAAATTTTTCTTTTTCTTTTCTTTTTCTTTTTTCTTTTTCTTTTTCACTAACATTTTCTTTCTTGGGATTTTGTGGGTGCAATCCGCTGAAAACCCTTAGGAGACAACACTCCTCCTCTAGGGTAACCTAGAGGTTTAACGGCTTATTGCACGAGCTCAGTGCAATCGTGTCACCTACGAAAGTGGCCTAATAATTTAGTTAGGATTTTTTTTCTCTTTGTTCATTTTGCTCGAGGACGAGCAAAAGCTAGGTATGGGGGTGTAATTGGAGTTCATTAATGCATCATTTTTCACTACCATACTATGCTTTATATGAAGAAATATGAGATTTTATTGCTTTTTTTCTCTTTTTCAGGTCCAACATTAATGGAGAAGAAGGCCCAATAATAATGATTTTTAGGGAATTAAAAGATTAATTTAGAAGCCCACAAGAAGAAAGCCCAGATCTGGATTGATCCAAGCATATTCTCCACATTCTAGAAGATCCAGCTAGGCACACGAGCGATAACAGAATGGCAGAAAAATTCGCTGGCGCAATGGCCAAGATTCTGCCGCGAAAACCCGGCTCTGGCCGCGGATCCGCGGCAATCCTTTGGCCGTTGATCCAGCATTTGATTCAACGGCTGTGGTGGGAAGGCCTCGTCTTCTGAAGCCTACAAATAGACCCCTAGGGCCTCTGTAAAAATAGAGGAGAGAAGAGCATTGTCTTTTTAGGGAAATTGTTGGGATTTTCTCTAGGTTTTCTTTAGTCTCTATTGTAATTTTCTTTTTCTCCTTCTAGAATCTAGAAAAGAGAGAGTGAGGGTGAGAAATCTTTGTAATTGGAGCAGGTGACAACTCAATACAAGGATTAATCTTTCATTCTTTCAATCTTTTCTTATTCTAGTGCATTGTCTTCTTCAAGCTTTTACCATCTTGTTTTTACTTTCTACAATGAATTGTTGCTTGTTCTTTACTTTCATGTCTAGCTAACTTCTTAACATGACTAACTAACTTCTAACTTTACTAACTACTAACTCTTGGGTGATTGCTAACTCATATGAATCATTGGATGCTTTATTGTTAGTCTTGCAATTTTCAAGTCTCTCTTATCCCCAATGAAGATGAGTTACTTTTAATTCTTAGCAAATGCTTGTTCCCCTTCCGTATGATTCATGTGAGCCTCACTTACAGCCTTGTCTTTAGAACAAGTGCCTTGATGGAACATGAAGATGGAGCACTTAACTATGCTAATGACTAATTCTACAAGTTTCTTATTTTATGCTAGCTTAAGTATAGCTTTGATGGACTAATGAATCTTGCATTTTTTTTCTTAGCATACCTTAGAGTGACTATCCTTGTTCCATTATTGAAAATCTATCTCAGGAGCTGATGAATCAATGAGGCAACTAGTCAAGCCTAAAAGAGAACACATCCTCTACATGGGACAATACATTGACTTGACAAGCAAGACATATCTTTGCCAATGAATCAATATGAGGCATGTATCACCCTATGAGATTAGTAAGTTAGTAAATTAGAGTGTTAGTTAGTCATGATTTCTCTTCCTATCGTACTTCAAAAAAACCTTTTCTTAAAACGTTCTCTTTTCAAAATATCTCCATTTTCATTTCATCTTTCTTTCCATCTTTTTCCTTTTTCTTCTACAAACCCACAAAGATTTTTTCATTCACTTTCTACGTCGTTTTGTTTTTCAAAACAAAGAAGAACTTTCGTTTTTCTTCTTGAAAAATCTCAATATAAAAAACCTTGAATGCTTCTATTGCTAACTCTCCCTGTGGAATCGACCCGTCATAGCTTGTGCTACGAACGGTGAGTCGGAAGGAGTATAGTAACCTACATATACATTTGGAGTTTTTGAACATCGATACACGAACATCAAAGGTTTACTCTAAACCCTTTCTCAATACGATTAAAACTCACTTCCGAACAATTATATATGACATTACCTGATAACTATATTGTCCATGTTACCATAATTGCTGAAAAAATATTGTATACGATAACAACATTCTCATGTTATACTTGTTACATGTCCTGTTATACCGGTATCTTGTTCACTGACATTATATATCCTATTATACCAGTATCCTGATTGCACATGTTGATGTTGTTACCTACCGAGTTATCCCAGTAATCTAAGACACATGCACATTAAATAATTTTGATAAACTAATAACATGACATTAAATAACTTACACTGGGATTGGGGATATTGATGGAGGAGACAGCATCTGTATTTTGGGTGGACCTACGATATAGGTTGCATAGCCGAAGAGGTTCCACTGCAGGGTTCTCGTTGGGTGATTAGCACCCCGTTTGTTCTTGTTCATGTTATACATATTCCTAACTACCTAGCGGTAGGGCCTGGTTCAGCGCCAGGAGTCTGGGCCATAGTCCCAGGTATGTACAGGAGCCACCTAAAGTATGAACAATGTCTCCAACCGATCAGTTTCAATAACTCAGGACCCTAATTGACATGTGTAATAGGCTTAGTATGGGATGCATCTATTACAGGTGGCAATTGGTGTTTGCTGACATAATAATAAAACTGTTCATAATGTATTGTAATTGATTGTCTTTGTCTGATACATGTATGCATGTTGGACACCCGATATTACACCTGACCTGATTGGACATCGGACTCTAGTACTGACTAACTCTACCCGCTTGATATATAGATCATGATAGACACCTGATTGAATATCTGACTGGACATATACTCTATTGTGTGCTATCCATATTACTGTTTATTTACTTTATTCATGTCATTTCTTATTCTCGCATATATATTTTCTTTATCTACTCACATGTTATATGTGCATGTATTTCCAAGTTTATTTTTACACATTCACTAAAAGTTCTGACTCCCTGGATTTGCATATCTAGATTTGTGGCATTTATTGCTAATCAGATTTTTTGGAGAGGCTCACAGGCATCTTGAACAATCAGAGTTCTCTCTTACTTGATCATCTTTTCTTGGTATTTTCTGTCTCTTCTTTATTCCATCGCTTTCATGATTCTATGCATTGGACTCATGCTTATTCTATTTTCTTTTCATATGTCATCTTATGCAGATGTTTCTATGTGACATTGTAGTGATATTGATTTACCATGGTGATTATATAGCTTGTTCAGGTCACTTTAGGCTTAGTGTATATGCGTGCAGTATTTTCCTCGCGTACATACGTCGCCGACTCTCGTCGCAACTCCGTTTTCACATATTTTGGAAGCGGGGCATGACAATAAGCAACTAATTTAAAAACTTTTTAATTGTTCTTCTTAATCAATACTTGATGAATATCTTGATATTTTAATGTTCAACTTTAATAAATATTAGGGTTAAAGATTTGCTTGTACTTTTTAATGATCTTTCTTACTTTATACTTGACCTACAATCTTGATATTATAATGTTACATTTTGATTAGTGTTATTTCAACTCGTACCCTAGATTCTGTCTTATATCTTACTTGATTTTGTGGTAAAATATCATGTTTAGGATTTAAAGTGAAGTAATTATCTATCTAGCATTAGCATGTATGGTGGTTGAATATTAGTAAGATGTGAACCTTTCTTTTAGTTTAATCCTATATCAATATACAATCAATCATTTCTCTTTGTAACTTCTATCAACCAGAAAAGATCATAAGAAGAAGAACCTAACCAATCTAGTTTGTAAAAAGATACCGAAAAGCTTCCATCGCATCTCTCCCTTTGGATCGACCCGTATAGCCCTCGCTACACGGTTAAATTGCGAAAGATTCAGAGTTAAAACCAATCACATTCACTTTTCAAATTCTCTGTATTCTTTTTAGCTATCAAATTTTGGCGTCGTTGCGAGGGAGGGAACGGTATTTTTTTATTTACTAATTGGTTAATTTTTCTTCTTTATTTTTAATAAAAATTATAAAACAAAATAAAATTCCTTATGGCCTATCCAAATTCATTTGGGTACAATTCATTTGATAGGTCAAGACCATCTTTCCATCCATCAACCTCTTTTCTAAATTATCATGACTATCCCTACCTCACTCCATCATCTTTTACATCTTATCTTATAATTGGGTGCAATTATCAAGAATCTCAAATTGACCAAAGTTTTGAAAACCTTTTTGAAGATGAACTTAACTGTTTAGATGATTCGATTAGGGATGCCTTGGTTAGTTACATACCTCCAAAAGATTTAGTCAATTCAAGTTTTGAGGAGATGTATGAGGAAGAGCTCATATTTCTAGGTATTCATGTTGCACTAATAATATTGTGTGATAACGAGGATGAATTTGTAAAGAGTGGTGGAGAGAAAAAGAGAAGAGGAAAAATAAAAGTTATGAACAAGTTAGAGAGGATGAGAGCTAAAATGAAAAAACAATTAACCTCTCTAATTTCACCACTAAAGAGGACACATTGAAATAATGAAAAGCGAGTTAGAGGGAATAGACCTAGATAGATTTATAGGTGTACCTCTTTTACAGTTTATTCATGCACTTTATTCATACATTGAGAACAATGCATGAGATAGGTGTGGGGAAGGGTTTACTAACATACTAACATAGGTAGATACTAATAAAATTTTTCTTTTTTTTAACTTTTTGAAAAGAAAAATAATACTTTGATTTATTTTTGTAAGTAATTAAGTTAATTTTAAGAAATAGGAAAATCATAGTTAGGATTTCTTAATACTCAGTCAAAATAAGATTGTTTGTTTGATTTTTAAGTTTAGGAGAAAAAATTGAAAAAGTAATTTAGTTCTGATTTTTACCTTGATGAATATGCATACTTTGTACAATTACACACTTGGGATTCAAAATAAAGACTTTTGTGCCTTAGAAAAAATATATATAAAATAAACAAATCTAATTATTGATTAGCCAGGTGCTTTGATCTAACATAGTAATTTAGCTAGGATTCTAGGTGCTTTGGACTAAATATATAGGCTAAAATGAACATTAGTGGGAAACTCAAACTTTTCCATGGGTTTGCGTTCACTCAAGCCTAATAGCCCCAACCCCCCCCCCCAAAAAAAAAGCTTAAGTTTCAGGGAAGTCAAAATCAATAAAATAAAATAAAATATAAAATATAAACAAAGGTTGGGCAACCCATACTGTACTTTGGGTTAAGTAGCTTGCGGCTTTAAACATACCCTAGTGAATACATCGCAACCTGAAGAGACATAATGGACTGAACCTTAAATTAGGCATCTTTACCAGATATTGACAAAATACACAGAAAATCCTCATCTATTGAGCGAGCGGGTTGCGCGTTAATAATCTTGTTCACAGTAATCGACTCATGACATTTTCTAAGGGTCAGCCCTGCCCCCCAAAATCACGGCTGTCACGGTTCCTCTCATGTAGGTAAATCCTTCAAGATATTACAACTGGATTACCCACCACAATTCACACTCTGAACTTATTAAGAGTTTAACTCAATATAACCAGCTGTATCATAAGAGTATCGTCATCATAGAGAAGGGGTTGTAGCCACACATGCTACAAATAGGATATAAACATATTCAAGTCGATGCTCCACACAAATCACCAGTCCAGCTTATTTATACCACATTAAACTTCTTCCGTGGGAATAACTCGCCAATCAAGGTTGGGTTCCTACTATCAGTGATCTCATCTATGGGCTTAACCTTATCTCTCTCAATGTATCTAGGATCACACTCCTAGAAAAACCCTTTGTCAAGGGTCCATAACATGTTCTGACTGTACAAAATTAAGAATTACAGTTTTTCCTATTATACATTTAACAATTTAAGTCTGATCTGAATACATCGTTTTAGTGTCTTATAACAATAACTTACTTCAGTAAATCAATAGTGGATCTAGAGTTAGTATGGTAGAGATAGAAAATATTAGTCTATGCACCATAGAAAATTCAGAGATTAGATACTTTAACCATTTAGCTTCTGAGCAAGTAGTGTTTAGAGCAGCAAGCTCGGCCTCAATGGTGGTCCTGACAATCCCTGTTTGTTTGCAAGATTTTTAGGACACAGATGCACCACCAAACATGAATACAAACCCTGTAGTAGACTTCACACTGTTGAAATCAGAAATTCTAGCGTTTCTATATCGTTATATAGCATCAGGATATTCAATGGAAGTCAAACAATAATCAATAATTTCTCTCAAATATCTAAATACTCTCTAAAGTAGCCCAGTGGTCTCTGTTAGGGTTAGGGTTCAAAGATTCAGCTGAGTCAGAGTTAACTCGGCTGAACCATCTCCAGAACGGAGTTTGGGGAGACTAGAACGAGTCACGGTACCTTATTTTTGCGAGTCATTAACGTATCGATCCTGACTAGGCCAAACTTGACCGAATCAGCCGAGTCAACTCGGTATCAAGAGTTAACTCAGTCGACTCGACCGAATCTGAGCGAATCTCGACCGATATTGGGTCTGGGATTTATATCTGACCGAAAAAAAAGGAAACGAACCAGAAAAAGAAACCACCGGCTTCGTTCAAGATCTAGGGCCCCACCTTCGTTGTTTTTGCCACCCACCTCCGTCGCTGCCTCCGAAGTAATTCCTCTCTTCTCTACTCTCATTTTCTGGTTCTCTTCTCTCCTTCAATCTCTCCTTTGCTCTCTCCCGATCTCTTACCCAATCTCTCTCTCTCTCTCTCTCTCCCCCCCCCCCCCGATCTCTATCTTTGGTCCTCTTTTCTCTACAGCTATCTTTATGTCTCTCTTGATCTCTCTTCTATCTCTCTTTGTTCTCTCTTTGGTCCTATAAGTCTCGCTTCTAAATATGAAGAAAAATATTTTTTAAATTTAATAATTATTAACTGGTTATTTAACTTAGTTTAAGAATGTGTATTAGCTTTAAGAGTGAGAATTTTTTTAAATACTCGTCTCAAGAAGTTGTATACTTGTATTTAATGGACACAAAAATAATATATGATTGTTATATTAGTGCAAAGAACTAGTTAACTTCATTGGACAATTTTTTTTAAAATAACAATTACATGGTTTAAATTCTAAATTTTTAATTGGACAAATTTGTTAAATTAAAAAAATCTAGTATTAAAAATTTTGCTATTTTGATATGTTTCTACTGACAACGCATGCATTTTCTTTATGTTTAGTATGCTAGGTGATATGTTTTAGATATGTGGTAAATAAATATTGATGTCTATATTTTTTTTAAATTTATCGTGATTTTTTTAGAATTGTTAAGCTTTCTATGTAGCATTTTGCGCGTATCGCCCTAGTCTGTTTTGAGATGCCGCAACAGATGCATCTCAGTGCCCGCCGAGTAAGCGACCGAGACCGCGACTTTGAACCATGGTTAGGATTCTAGTGCATGTACTGAGTCTACCAATGACATAAGCTATATCAAGTCTTGTCATGTTGGATAGTGTAGTGGTCACTTTCTGACCCGCCCGAGATCGTAATACGTGTCTATCAACCTCAAAGAGATGTGCAACGCGTGGCCACTTCTAAAACGTCTAATCCAGAGTCTTCGTCGTTCGAATTTCAATTGGGTCGAGTAATTAGAAAAAGAGATAAATCCGGTTACATGAGATCTCTATCTCTAAGCCCAAACATCATTCAAACGAGTCAGTTATCCCTTGAAAACAGTTCATCCTCATCTAAAGCGAGGCGCAAACCACCAGATAGAGATGGACTCTCTCCTATATCGATTCAAATCAGGATGTTCAGCTCAATCCCCTCACAGATGAGGAACCTAAGTGTTCAAACTGAGTAGAACTCTCTAGCCTTATCAAAACATACACAACCTGTATAAATAGAAAATCTCTTCCAACGTGGAGGATCTGAATCCAGAGAACCTCATTGTAATTGCCATTAACATAGTGAAATTTCTCTCCCTCTCTGTGGTTTTTCTCTTTCGAGTTTTTCACGTAATTCACCGTATTTGCAATTGGCTTTTTTGTGATTTGTTTATACCCACTCCATTATTTTGGTGTGTGGATTGGTTCCTTAGGAATTGCCCACAGCAGATACATACAAAAAGAACCTACGAGTTGAGAGTATTTCAGTTCAGAGACTGGCTCACTCGCATTTTTTTTCAATGCAATTGAAGAGTCATAAGGTGTAGACATGTTTACATTTGTAAAAATCAAATTTATGTAACATTTTCTCAATGCTATAAAATGGACATAAGGAAATTCCCTTAAGGTACATGGATATCTTCATTCGCAGAATCATACCCCTACCCAGATCTTTCATGTCAAAGTTTTGGGATAGATAATCCTAGACCTTTAGAATTGCCTCAAGTGAATTTCCAAAGATAAGAATGTCTACATAAAGACAAAGATGATGTAGTCATTGTCTATTACTTTTGAATAGATACATTTGTCATATTCATTGATAGTGAACTCAAAATGTACAATGAGTTTGTTGAATTTCTAATGCCATTGCTTTGGTGCTTGTTTCAGCCCATATAAGAACTTTACCAATTTGCAAACTTTCTTTCTTTGTCCCTTGTCCATGAATCCCTCTGGTCGGTCCATGTAAATCTCTTCCTCGAGATATGCCATTCAGAAAAGTTGTCTTAATATCCATTTGGTGTATTATCATTTTATAGATAGAAGCTAACGCCAAAAGAATTCTAATAATAGAGATCATGGTGACATAAGAGTAGGTGTTGAAGAAATCAATACTCTTTTGTTAGGTGTAATCCTTAGCAACTAATCTAGTTTTGTACTTATCGATAGTACTACCGGGTCTGAGTTTCTTCTTAAATATCCATTTACATCATACAGTTTGCATCCTGGTGGTAGATTAGTGAGAATCCATGTATTATTTTACATTATGGATTTAATCTCCCTTTCAATGGCTTCTTTTCAGAAAGAAGATTCAAAGGAGTTCATTGCTTCTTTAAAATAGCTAAGTTCACCTTCAACAAGATAAGTAAAGAAATCTTTTTCGAAATTCCTAAGAGTCTTAGTTCTTTTACTCATCTCGATCCTGTGTCAGTGGGTGGAGAAGAACTAGATGAAAGAATATCAAAGGTAGAAGGATTGCAAGAAAGATCACTAGAGACTCTAGATTTGAAAGAAAAGATGTTTTCAAAGTATACAACATCTCTAACTTCACTGATTATTCTGTTGGATATTTCATTAATCTTAGAGTTAACTACTAAGAAACTGTTAGCATTATTATCTAGTGCATATCCAGTGAACACAATATCAATAGGTTTGGCACCAATTTTCTTTTCTTAGGTTCAGATATTAAAACCTTAGACAAGCAACCTCAGACTTTGAAGAAATGAATGTTAGAAGTTTTACCCTTCCAATGTTCATAGAAAACATCATAGTCTTTGTGGAAAATCCAGTTAAGGATATAGAAAGCAGATAGAAGAGTTTCACCCCAAAAGTTTTCAGGTGCACTAGAGCTAAGTAACATACAGTTCACCATGTTCATGAGTGTTATGTTTTTCTTTCAGCAACACCATTGAATTGTTGTGTGTAGGGAGGAGACACCTCATGAATAATGTCGTACTCTTGACAGTATTCAGTCATTTCATTTGAGGTATATTCCACCTCCATAATCAGATCTTAAGATCTTAATTTTCTTTTCAAGTCAGTTCTCAGTTTTGGCTTTGTACACCTTGAACTAATTAAGGACGTCATCCTTGAATTTTAGAAGATAGAGATAATTATATCTTGAATGATCGTCTATGAAGGTCACAAAAATCTTCTATAGCCTCGAATAAGAACTCTATTTGAGTCACACACATCAATATGAATGAGTTCGAGGGGTTCAGAGTTTCTTGTGATAGATAGAATAGGTTTTCGGACCTATTTTTCTTAAACGCATATTTCATACTTGAAGGTGAAATTAGAAGTCATCTTGGGAATGAAATTTAAATTAATCATTTTCTTGATAGATTTAAAGTTTACATGCTTTAATCATTCATGCCAAACATACATGAATTTATTATTAGAAGAATTTATAACATTTAGTCTAAAAAGACCATCAGTGGTAAAACCTTTGCCAATGAATACACTATTTTTAGAGATTACAAATTTATTGGATTTCTTAACAATCATATCCAGTTCTAATATGGGAATCACTGATCATATTCCTCTTGAGAGTAGGTACGAGCTAGATATCTTGAAGAGTTGAAACTTTTCCAACTGTCATCTTTAGTTCAATGCTTCCACTACACATTAATTCTTCCGTGGAATTATCTACCAGACTCGTGCTTCCTCCATGTTGTTCCAGATAGGATTTAAGTCAGGTGCGATCAGTACATATATGACTGTTTAGACCTAAGTCTAACCACTAGTCCGAAGAGAAAGTGATAAAATTAACAAGATGAAGAGAAATTACTTACTTAAAGGTGTAACGATCTTGTTCCACCATGTTGACCTTGAGCCCGAGGTTTCCTCCGTTCCTTTTTGTAGCAGTTCTAAACAGTTCCTTCTTCCGGTGGAAGCTCTGAGGAGCCAGGTGGTTGGTTCTTCCACAAACATAGCATAACTTCCCATTAGATTTATGGTTAGAAGGTTTAGGTTTAAAGGAGGAAGAATGAGAGTGATTGATTTTCTTGAATTTTTTTGTCCTTAAGATTCATGTTTTTGCGCTTAGGCTTATCCTCTACCAAGTTCACTTTCATTTCATATATGGTTTAGACTGAGCATCTGCTGGTCTTCAATACAAATCGCCGTAAAGGCTTGGATCAGAGTTAGTCCCCTTTCTTGTGACGAAGGTCTCCAACAAAATTTGACCAAGATGGGGGAGTTTATCAATGAGACAGGAGCATTTGTAATCATCGTAAAATTGATTTCCCTTTACTTGGAGATGATGGATATGTTGGAACTTGCTTTTGATAATACATTTGTGAAGACATATCTGATCAGCACGATTTTGTTACATATTGCATGCCCATATTTATCTATCATTTGTATATAAATAATGCTGCTCGGGTATTTTTAGTGGTGTTTTGCAGAGTGAGCTATCAAAAGGAAACTGGACCACAAAAGTGTGCTTTAGAGACTGTAAGATGTGCAACAGGAGACTAAATGCGAGATGGGATGTTTTACACTATTGCTGCTCTACCACGCTTCAAAACGGACACCAGATATTTGGAGAAGTTTAAAGTCACCTGGAACAAAAACGCAATTTTGTAAAGTTCAGGGGCTTTAGTGCAAATTGACATTGATGGCTCTTCTGTATAATTAAATAAATGTTTTGGACTTCTATGTAAAATGATCAAAACCCTAAGCCTATAAATAGAGAAGGCTAGGGTTTTGAGGAGGGGAGTTTTTCTTTTTTTTTCTAGGGTTTTTTTTTAGGTTTTATTTTTTTTTCCTCCTTCAAACTTGTGCCAGGATATGAATCTCGCCATGGATTTTGGGCCACTTTCTCAATTTTCTGCAATGTCTTGAGAGCTAATTATTTTCTCCTAATTGCAAGCTCAGTTTTAGAGGTAAGAATTTTATTTACAGCATTTTGTTTTTCTTTTTCTGAAATTTCTCTTCCTTTTATTGCTGGTTTAATCTTACAATTAAATTTTAAAAGAAAAAAGCAAAAAAAAAATAATTAAAAAAAAGGATGTACAGAGGCGCCACTTGGCGCCTCTGCAGAACAAAAACAGAGGGCGCAGCCTGCGCCCTCCATTTGAAAAGAAAGGGGCGCCACTTGGCGCCCCATTGTGAAGAGGCAGGGGCGGCCCCAGGCGCCCCTGCAGGTAAGTGTTTTATTTTTTTTTATTAATTTAATTTAATTAGTTTAGTTTAATTATACATGCTTGCAATTAACGACTTAATTAAATTTTAGATAACTTCTAACTGATTTAGTTAGTTTAGTTGATTGTTAATTTTAGTCATGAGTAACTAATTTTCTAGTGCCCAGGGAAGATGAATTTAGGCTAGATTATTTTGTGGTAAACCTGTAGTTTCATAACTATGATTGTTGCACTCACCAATTAACCTAGAACTTTTAGGAGATTATTTCTAGAGTCACTGGTATTTGACAAGGTATGTATTAGTAGTCAATGGTCCATACTTAGGATTTTACTGCTTTAAATTTATTAGTCATTTTATTTACCTTTGATGGACCATGTGATGAAGATAATACCATGTGCTTAGATCTAGTGTTCAGACTTACTTTACCTATTAGGAATAGAGATTTTGGTAAGTAACAACATACTAGTATGGAGACCGAGATTGACCACTTGATGCTAGTTTAGGAGATTCGACCCTGGGCGCTTAACTTTTCTTAGATTGACAATTTAGTTTAGAACAAACTATCACAAAATCTTTTGATCCATTCGTGTAGAAGTGTCATAACCAAAGAACCACCTGTCCCTGTGGACCGACCCTCAAGTGCTACAGCGAACGACCGTGTGCTTGCGGTAATTTTAAAACGAGGAGACAGAGTCTCCCCATCAAGTTTTTGGCGCCGTTGCCGGGGACACGGTGTTCTATCTTTAGTTTTGACACCTATACCGAATTGTTAAAAAAAAATCAAAATTTAAAAAAAATTAAAAAATTTTTTAAAAATTAAAAAAAAATCATTTCCCTATGGCCTATCCAAATTCATTTGGTTACGATCCATTTTATAGGCCAGACCCTCCCTTCCATCCACCAAGCTCTCTTCCAGATTTTAATGAATACATCCATCCCCCGAACTACTCATTTTCTTCATACCATCCTATGAGTTGCCATCACTGTCAAGATCCAAATCATTCTTCTGAACAGTGTCCTTCGATAGGGTATTCGTTGGGACCAAGTCAAAATAAATTCCACACATTTCAAGGACCTGCGAGCGAGCCTTATCCATCAAACTTCAATCCAGAGGGTTGGAATTGTCCTCAATTTTCTTGGGATCAATCATATCAAAATTCTCAATCTAATTGGTCCTACACTGAACCATCACCTCTATCTTGGGGATTTGACAATGATTATGAGAAATCGATGAGCACATTAGAGAAGAGTTTTAAAGCCATGCAGCAGACTATAGTTGAAACCAATCAGCAGTTAATCGAGGCATGTGCTCACATGGATAAGATAATGACTCATCTCAATCAACCTGTTCCAACCACAAGTCCAGATCAAGTTCAAGAGTTCCATCAACTTTCACAAAGTGAGTTAAATGGCAATCAGGTGGACAAGGAACCAACACTAGAGGAAGCTTTTGAAACTTTCAGACAAACTTCAAAGCAAGTGCTCTATGACACTAGAGACTGCTTAAACAAGCCAGTAAATGAGTTGGTTAGTGAGCAAGAGAAGGATCCCTTTTCTAGTCAACTAGTTCATGAACCAACGCCGACTCGACCCATGTCCATTCAAGAGCACATCAACTTTCATAAGATGAACAAAGGCCAAACTGTTAGACCCGAAGAGCAAATCGTTGGTCATTGTGGCATGTCTAATCATTCCATCGAGATGCCCTTCGAGTTACCATTATTTCATCTTAATCAGTTTGAAGAGAATGAACGTGAGAAGCCTGTTGAGGAAGCTGTGAAGGTCCATGAGGTGTACAAATGTGATAATGATCCTCAGTGTCTGGATGAAGTGATTAGAAATTATTTGGCTACACATACAACTCATGTGGAGCCAGTTGAATCTTATTGTGAAGATGAATGTGACAATGATGAATTTTTGTTTCAAGAGAAATTTGAGGATGAATTTTCTAAGTTATGTGAAAAGACAAGTGTTGAGGAGCAGAAAATTGCATCCACTCATATGGAGAAAATGGAACACACTGATCAAAATTGTGAGAATGCCTACATGGATAATGAGCCTTTGTTTCTTGATGAGCTTTTTGTTGAAGAGTATGATCACAATGATGAGAAAACATGTGTTGAGGATCTTGAGTTTAGAGTTCCCTTTGAGAAACAAACTCGATTTGAGTATCTTCACTTTCGATGAGCCAACTGATGATCATACTTTTCAAAACTTGATTCAAGAATCTCGAATTAATCAAAGATTTGAAACCCTATTTGAAGACGAACTCATATATCTGAATGAATCGGTTAGGGATGCTTTGGTTAATTACACACCTCCAAAGAAAATTGTTGATTTAAGTTTTGAGGTGATGTTTGAGGATGAGCTTAAATTCATAGGCAATCATATTGTGGACACTCCAATTATATCGTGTAAAAATGATGAATTTGTGAGGAGGTATGGAAAGAAGAGAAGGAAGAGATGGAGGAAAGTGATGAACAAGATGGAGAGGATGAAATTAAAAATAACAAAAAGATTAACCTCTCCACTTTGTCCATTAAAGAGAACCCATTGGAATGATGGGAAACGAGCTCGAGGGAATAGACCTAGAAAGATCTAGGTGTGGGGGAGTTGTGAAATTGTACATATGTAAATAATTGTTTTATTTATTTTTATTTTTTTCTTTTAGTTGTTGAGTCTTTTTATTTCTCTTTTAGTTAGTTGAGTCAGTTTTAGTGAGTCTTTTATTTCTCTTTCTCTAACCTATGTGCCGAGTTTATTACAAGTGATACAGGATAAGCAAGGGATACATCCACCACACACAGGGAGAATTTTTGTTGCTTCGACAGCTTGATTTTCTAATACACTGTGAGTATTTCTAATCTAGCATACTGTTTACATTTCTATATCTTTTGTATGCTTGGATTTCATGATCATCATGATTGTGTGCATATTGTGGATGCGTAAATTACATGCTACATTATTTTTATCTCTGTATTCATTTTTTTTGTGCATGAGGACATGGCACAGTTTAGGTGTGGGGGAGATACACATTTTTTTCTTTTATGAGTCCTTTTTTTTATTTTTTTTATTTTAGGGGTTTTTTTATTTTCTTTACCTTATTTTCTTTTAGGAGTCTTAAAAAAAATTTTGGAAAAAAAAGAAAAAAATTGAAAATTTTCTGCAAATGATTAACTAGTATGTGAGTGATTTAGTATCCATGAGTGGATTTTAAGGGTAAGATCAAAATGAAAGAATCATAAAGTCTTAAAATAAAGATTAGAATCTAAAACGGACATACCATCTAAACTTAGTCTAAGTGATTATGTACCCAACAACACTTACACTTTTAAGTTCATAGGCTTGGGATATTGATTACAACTATAAAAAAAAATTGTGAAAAAAAAATTTATTATATAGTAAAATAGATATTAATAAGTCTTGTCTTGTGGCCTCAGTTACTTGAGTAATTAAGTCCGTAGGAGTGTTTTTACACTTATTGCCCTAAGACCATCTGGTTTGGGAGCATTGGCCCAAAGCTCGCTATATGGGTAGCTGAGAAAGCCTAATAGGACAAGACACTATAAAAATATAATAATTTTGATTATCAATTAGCTAGGTACCTTGGCCTCAGGAAGCCTCGGTATTTACGCGAAAGATAGTTAAAAAAAAAAGAAAAAAATTCTAAAAAAAAGAAAAAAAAAGAAAAAAAGAAAAAAAAGAAAAAGGTATGAAAGTTGTAATTAAATATTCCCAAGCTTAAGAACTACATCACGATCACGGGGTACATAGGATCTGAAACTTAGGACAGGTGGTGTACAGTTTTGGATTTGAGACTTTATTTTATAGCCAATATGATTTCTGGAATTGAGATTTTACTTGAAAATGAAACCCATGGGAACTGATGATCTTACTAACTAGTTATCACAAAAAAAAATAAATAAAAATAAATAAAAATAAAAATAAAAATAAAAGAAAAAAAAAAAAAATTTTGATTTGTTTTTCTTTTCTTGATTTTCGGTTATCCTTATTTTACTTTTATTTATTTCTTAATCTCTAACTTTCTTGGATTTTGTGGCTGTAATCCACTGAAAACCCTCACGAGACAACACTCGTCCTCTAAGGTAACCTAGGGGTTTAACGGCTTGTTGCACGTGCTAAGTGCAATCGTGATTCCTACGAAAGTGAGTTAGAGTAGCTTAGCTTTTCTTTTTCTTTTTATTAGTTTTGCTCGAGGACTAGCAAAAGATAGGTGTGGGGGTATTTGATCAGTACGATTTTGTTACATATTGCATGCCCATATTTATCTATCATTTGTATATAAATAATGCTGCTCGGGTATTTTTAGTGGTGTTTTGCAGAGTGAGCTATCAAAAGGAAACTGGACCACAAAAGCGTGCTTTAGAGACTGTAAGATGTGCAACAGGAGACTAAATGCGAGATGGGATGTTTTACACTATTGCTGCTCTACCACGCTTCAAAACGGACACCAGATATTCGGAGAAGTTTAAAGTCACCTGGAACAAAAACGCAATTTTGTAAAGTTCAGGGGCTTTAGTGCAAATTGACATTGATGGCTCTTCTGTATAATTAAATAAATGTTTTGGACTTCTATGTAAAATGATCAAAACCCTAAGCCTATAAATAGAGAAGGCTAGGGTTTTGAGGAGGGGAGTTTTTTCTTTTTTTTTTCTAGGGTTTTTTTTTAGGTTTTATTTTTTTTCCTCCTTCAAACTTGTGCCAGGATATGAATCTCGCCATGGATTTTGGGCCACTTTCTCAATTTTCTGCAATGTCTTGAGAGCTAATTATTTTCTCCTAATTGCAAGCTCAGTTTTAGAGGTAAGAATTTTATTTACAGCATTTTGTTTTCTTTTTCTGAAATTTCTCTTCCTTTTATTGCTGGTTTAATCTTACAATTAAATTTTAAAAGAAAAAAGCAAAAAAAAAATAATTAAAAAAAAGGGGATGTACAGAGGCGCCACTTGGCGCCTCTGCAGAACAAAAACAGAGGGCGCAGCCTGCGCCCTCCATTTGAAAAGAAAGGGGCGCCACTTGGCGCCCCATTGTGAAGAGGCAGGGGCGGCCCCAGGCGCCCCTACAGGTAAGTGTTTTATTTTTTTTATTAATTTAATTTAATTAGTTTAGTTTAATTATACATGCTTGCAATTAATGACTTAATTAAATTTTAGATAACTTCTAACTGATTTAGTTAGTTTAGTTGATTGTTAATTTTAGTCATGAGTAACTAATTTTCTAGTGCCCAGGGAAGATGAACCTAGGCTAGATTATTTTGTGGTAAACCTGTAGTTTCATAACTATGATTGTTGCACTCACCAATTGACCTAGAACTTTAGGAGATTATTTCTAGAGTCACTGGTATTTGACAAGGTATGTATTAGTAGTCAATGGTCCATGCTTAGGATTTTACTGCTTTAAATTTATTAGTCATTTTATTTACCTTTGATGGACCATGTGATGAAGATAATACCATGTGCTTAGATCTAGTGTTCAGACTTACTTTACCTATTAGGAATAGAGATTTTGGTAAGTAACAACATACTAGTATGGAGACCGAGATTGACCACTTGATGCTAGTTTAGGAGATTCGACCCTGGGCGCTTAACTTTTCTTAGATTGACAATTTAGTTTAGAACAAACTATCACAAAATCTTTTGATCCATTCGTGTAGAAGTGTCATAACCAAAGAACCACCTGTCCCTGTGGACCGACCCTCAAGTGCTACAGCGAACGACCGTGCGCTTGCGGTAATTTTAAAACGAGGAGACAGAGTCTCCCCATCAATATCAATGGAGCTCTATCTTACAAGCCTATTCAAGAGTTCTACATGATCAAGACTTCCCAAAGAGAGTAGCTATGGATGTGTATTGTAATGTTTAATAGTATGTTAAAGTATTGAAACACACACACACACACACATTATAGCCCTATTAGTCGACTTATACCCTTTAGTAGTCGACTTATACATGGTATAGTCGACTTGACAAATTCTATAGTTGACTAACCTTTGTCCTGCAAATATACCAACTCTCTGTTTTGTGACCAATATGCATTATTAGTTGACTTAACAGACTATATAGTCGACTAATAGATGGCCTAGTCGACTAATCATATTATTCTGGTCGACTAGTTTCAGTTTCCAGAAACTTGTCCTGTATTTTAATCTTGACCTAGTCGACTTGACATCTTTTATAGTCGACTAACCCAGTGTAAATTGTCTACTCTAGTCGACTGACCCCCTACCCCAAGTCGACTAATGGCAGTTTCTGACTGTTGAACAGTTTCTGTTTTCTGGTGTTTTATCCAACGTTATCCAACGTTTATATATTCAAAATTGACCTGATAACTACCCTAACTGACCATAGATTTCAGCTATAAATAGGTATGTTATCTTAGGCTAAAAACTCTGTTGAAATTCTGGTTTTCAGAAAACTGTTTACACTTTCATTTCTTCACTCAAATTCCTACTCCATAGTGAAGATTTCTGAGAGTCCGCCTATAAGAGCCCTTGCTCACGAACGCATACAGATTCAAGGCTTAGTGGATCAATTGTAATCACTCAAAGAGGTGCATTGTACAAGAGCGTCTTCGGGTTGAAGAGAGTTTGTACAAGGTGTTGTGGTCTTCTTGGCTGTAAGAAGAGTTGTACACATTTGGCAAAGGGGATTTGTCAAGTGGTGTGCAAGGTGTTAATTTTGGGTGTACAAAGTCAAAGGATAAAGGAAAATCTCAAGCGGTGGCTTGGGGACTGGATGTAGGTCACAAGGACCGAACCAAGATAAATCTCTTGTGTTTGCGTTTGCTTTACTTTCATAGATTTAATTTCCTTTTATTGCAAGTACTTTATTTCTTTAACGCTAATATCTTTGTTTGAGTGTTGACGTATATTCTAGATCCTACAATTGGCATCATCTCGGGACCAACAATTGGTATCAGAGCCCGGCCCGGTATACAAGCCCTGCATACCCAGTCAACAACCTACAAGGATGGCAATGGAGTTTCCTTCATCACAATTCAAAGAAGGACATCTACACAACGTTCACCGCTATTCAATGGATCGAACTACAACTACTGAAAGTGTAGAATGAAGATCTACTTGCAATCGCTCAATTACGAACTTTGGAACATAGTAGAAGCACCGTACACCAAACCGATAACCAACTACACCGCTTGGAGTGATGATCAAAAGAAGAATGCGAACCTTGATGCCAAAGCGATGAATGCTTTATTCTGTACCTTAACCAAAGAAGAATTCAACCGTGTGTCAACAGCCACTTCTGCAAATCAATATGGCACACTCTACAGGTAACACATGAAGGCACAAATAAGGTTAAGGAATCTAAAATTTCTATTCTTGTCCACAGGTTTGAACTTTTCAAAATGAAGGAGAATGAAACCATCTCAGAAATTGTTACAAGATTCACCGACATAACAAATTCCTTAGCATCCCTTGGAAAGGAATACACCCAAGTTGAAAAGTTCGCAAGATCTTTCGTGCATTCACACCAGATTGGGAGAAGAAGACAACTGCAATAGAAGAAGCGAATGATCTCTCAACAATGTCGTTAGAAAATCTTGTTGGCAATCTAATGGCATATGAAGTGCAACTCGAAGACAGAAAGAAGGATGAATAACAATCTCTCTCAAAGAAGAAAGAACTTGCCTTCCATGCATCCTCAGACACGGATAATTCAGATGACGATGAAGAGGAGATGACAATGCTTTCAAGAAAATTCAGAATATTCTTGAAGCAAGTAAGTCTAAATGTTTTAATTGTAATAAAATAGGTCATATGAAGAAGAATTGCCCATTGCTCAAAAACAAAGATAAATTCAAGAGCAAAAAGTTCAGAAAGAAGAAAGACTACCAAGCATCATGGGAAAATAGTGATTCCTCTTCCTCTAACGAAGAAGAAGCCACTGAACATGACAACATATGTTACATGGCGCTAGAAGAAGATGAGGTACAATATACTGAACTTTTAGATGCATTCCTTGAATTATATAATGATCTTAAAAATAGAAAGATAAAGAATAAAGTTTTGACAAAGGAAAATGAAAAACTTTTCAAAAAAAAATTCTTGTTATGCTTCTCAAATTTCTTCTATAAATTCTCAAAAAGATGATTTTGAAAAAGTGATATCATCATTTAAAAAAGATAATGAGAATTTATTACAAAATAATGTTTTATTGAAAAGAGAAACTATGTCTTTAAATGAAAGAATTTCTATTTTAGATAAAGACATGTCAAGTTTCAAAATGAAGTATGAAGAGATTTTGAAAAATGTGAAAATTTAATCAAGGAAAAGAAAAGTTAAATGATTTGTTATCATACCAAAAGATGTCACATAATCATTATGGTCTTGGATTTTTTTTAAAATCTACATATGTTAGTAATCTATATAATTCTTTTATGAAAAGAAATACTGATATTATTTCAAAAAGAATTAAGAACAAGTTCATATGGATTCCTAAAAACTTAAGCATTGTTGATAAAAAAATACTTATATTGCATCATACATTCATGATATATGTAATTCATGCAATTATATGTATACTAACAGATGGAAACCAAATTCAAATTGGGTTTGGATTCCTAAAGGTTAATGCTTTGATCTTATAATGATTGGTACCATTCAAATGTTTATCTTTCAAGTACCATATAAGAAGTTTGATAAGAAAATATTTCAGAACATATATATATATATATATATATATATATATATATATATATATATATATATATATATATATATATATATATATATATATATATATATATATATATATATATATGTTATGATATATTTTTTGCAGGGGGAGAACACATGTTTTTCTATATTTGTTATAACCTTTTCTGCAGGGGGAGAACATATTTTCTACAGGGGGAGAGCATATAACATATTTTCTACAGGGGGAGTATTCAGCACACAAAGTGTCATCATCAAAAAGGGAGAGAATGTTGGAACTTGCTTTTGATGATACATTTGTGAAGACATATCAATGGAGCTCTATCTTACAAGCCTATTCAAGAGTTCTACATGATTAAGACTTCCCAAAGAGAGTAGCTATGGATGTGTATTGTAATGTTTAATAGTATGTTAAAAGCCTTGAAACACACACACACATCATAGCCCTATTAGTCGACTTATACCCTTTAGTAGTCGACTTATACATGGTATAGTCGACTTGACAAATTCTATAGTTGACTAACCTTTGTCCTGCAAATATACCAACTCTCTGTTTTGTGACCAATATGCATTATTAGTCGACTTAACAGACTATATAGTCGACTAATAGATGGCCTAGTCGACTAATCATGTTGTTCTGGTCGACTAGTTTCAGTTTCCAGAAACTTGTCCTGTGTTTTAATCTTGACCTAGTCGACTTGACATCTTTTGTAGTCGACTAACCCAGTGTAAATTGTCTACTCTAGTCGACTAACCCCCTACCCCAAGTCGATTAATGACAGTTTCGACTATTGGACAGTTTCTGTTTTCTGGTGTTTTATCCAACGTTATCCAACGTTTATATATTCAAAATTGACCTGATAACTACCCAAACTGACTATAGATTTCAGCTATAAATAGGTATGTTATCTTAGGCTAAAAACACCAATTAAAATCAAAAGTTTTCTGCCTAAAAACTCTGTTGAAATTCTAATTTTTAGAAAACTGTTTACACTTTCATTTCTTCACTCAAATTCCTACTCCATAGTGAAGATTTCTGAGAGTCCGCCTATAAGAGCCTTTGCTCACGATCGCATACAGATTCAAGGCTTATAGGATCAATTGTAATCACTCAAAGAGGTGCATTGTACAAGAGCGTCTTAGGGTTGAAGAGAGTTTGTACAAGGTGTTGTGGTCTTCTTGGTTGTAAGAAGAGTTGTACACATTTGGCAAAGGGGATTTGTCAAGTGGTATGCAAGGTGTTGATTTTGGGTGTACAAAGTCAAAATATAAAGGAAAATCTCAAGCGGGTGGCTTGGGGACTGGATGTAGGTCACAAGGACCGAATCAGGATAAATCTCTTGTGTTTGCGTTTGCTTTACTTTCAGAGATTTAATTTCCTTTTATTGCAAGTACTTTATTTCTTTAAAGCTAATATCTTTGTTTGAGTGTTGACGTATATTCTAGATCCTACAATTGGCATCATCTCGGGACCAACAGGATATAGTCTTGCAATTCATGAATATGTTCATTGATGAGCTTGCTATCATCATAAACTTGTTGAATAAAGAGGAGGTGAATCGTTCGATTCCAGCATCATCAAGGACATATTCTCCTCAAGTGCCTCCCATAGTTCTTGGCATTTTTGTACTCGTAATATAAGTCATACAGATTATCCGCGAGCGCAATAAGGATTTTATGTCAACAAATGATAGTCTATCTACTCTGATTTCATGAAAGTATGAGTGGAAGGGTTGGAGAGGGAGCCCTATTGGGAGTTGTGGTAAGGGCTGATGAAGATGTCACAGGCTAAGGTTTAGATGATGGAATAGTGACATCAATGGCAAAGATCAATCCTAAGATGGTTAACCAATATTTCAGTTGGTTGCCCATCGCTTATAGCATACACCAGTAAATTTGTCCGGTTTATATTTTAGAATGATCTAGGTTAGCCATAATATCCTTAAGAGAAATATTTGTATTCAATATTTGTCAAAATGAAGAGTATCAGAGTATATGTATAAGTTGGCTGATTTTAGATTATATTATGCAGAATAAAAGTGTAGAGATCTTGCTTAACTAAAATTTGTAGTGACAATAAAATCCTAGCAAGGCAGAGGTTTACTACAAAATAAACCAAAATTTAATTTGCATTATAAATTCAATTAAGCCAAGAATAATATTCTAAGTGAATTATTTGTAGCAAGATAAATTTTTAGAACCAAGATCTAAATATAAGATCACAATCAAGATAAAGGTAACTAAAAGTCAAGATAATTAAGTGTACGAGGACAAATATAAAGTAGTGGTACAAAATATTGAGCTATCAAAATCGAACAATAGTTAAAAGGAATTTAAAAGGCTCAGTTCATCATACAGGCCTACAAGTAATATGTGAGTTATCCAAACGCTCTTGTCCTTAAATTTATACTTAAAATATGTGATGTAGTTTTAACTAAATGTTCAAAATGCTTGTTGTTGATTAAACCTTAGAATAAAGTCAGATGCCTGTAGCACACAAATCAAGAAAAAAAATAGGTGAAGGTTTTAAAACAAAAGAAATTTTTATATTCGTGATCAACTAATGGCTGAATAGTAGTACCAACGATAATCAAGTTGAAATGTAGTATGGGACGAGGCAATGAAACCTTGTCGCAGAGAATTGGAAAACTGAAAGTCAATCTTCGATAAAATCAAATTACATGTGTTTCAAACTGTAATTTAAATTCAGTAATGATAAGTGCAACTTTAAATTCAAGTAATTATGACAGTAAATTACTTTTAGCAATTATTTAATAAAATTTTAAAAGTTTTGCAGGAAGTTGTTATTGTCGAAAATTGTTTTGCATAAAACTGCTAGTTTAAGGAAAACTAATTATGTATGGCAGAAAATTATTTATGGCAAAAAAATTTTACATGAAGTATCTAATTCAAGGAAATATAGATTCTTGAAACTCAGTCTTCTAGATTGTTGGTTGTATTTTTCTAGAATTTCTAGCATTTTAACCTATTATATTAAAATATGAATATAAACAATTTGAATTGCAATAAATATCAATTTAGATAAATAAAAAAGAGAAGAAATTTCTGGCCTGTGAGGGAGTAGTCATGAAAGATCACTGCCTAAGAATAGTGAGACTGGCCCTACCGTTCGGGCGTTTAATGGTTGTCGTCGACTAGCAGTAAAGGCCCCCAAAAAGATACCAGCACTCAGACTTGAGCGCAAGCCTGAGTTTCTGCTCAGACAAAGAACGGTCACTCACGAATCACTATAAAATCAGTTATAATTTAAGAAGAGAGCTTTCTCAACTAGAGGGTGAGTGCAAGAGAAAAGCTCAAGAGAGAGAAGATAATAAATTGTTGTTGTGTTTGCTTCTGAACAGGGAGGCTCTGTTTACAGTTTTCAGAACACCCCTGTTGCAACAGCAAATCGCGAGATACGTGATAACATGCGGGTTGTTGCACCCAACGGGCGGATCTCGCGATCGGGAATCTATCAAATCAGGTATCAATCAAAACGGAAATTAGTCAAAACGGGAAAGTAGAGAAGAAATAAAAATAAAACACGGGCTCACGACTGCGGCGAGGCTTGCGTGCACTAGCACGGGCAATGGCAAAGGTGGCACGGTGAGGCTTGTGTGCGCACTTGTGGTTAACCCGTTGCAAAACATATAACTCATAACAAGTATGGTGAGAAAAGAATGATATATAAACTACTCTCATCATCTCATATCTCATGTGAGACTAAACATATAGGCTAAAATGAACACTAGAGGAAAATAAGCTTTCCCATGGGTTTGTGTTCACTCAAGCCCAACAAAACATCACAAAGCGAGATGAAAAAGCAAAGGACCATTCGCATAAGAAGCGCACTCCCCTGACAAGTCCCACTTCCAACTTCTCGTCCTCCATGACCTCTCCTTCTGTGAAAGCCAGGTAACCCAAGTCCAGTTATCCACATGCAGCTATTTAAGATTCTAATGAGAAACAGGAGCGAGGCATATGTAGTAGCCATGAGAAGAAGCTTTCCAATATAAAGTGAATATAATAATAAGGAAGCGAATGAAAAATTGAGTCTTGAGTTTGAGAGAGTTAAATGCAAACCAACCAAATAAAAGAGAGCTACTGATTTCTTAATACATTGAGCCACTAAAAGAAAAGGTCCCTTTGCTAAATCTCAACAATATAATATCTCCAAATTATAACAATAAGTGGGAACACTGAAGTTCAATAGCAATAGGACCCATGACATGCAACAATATGAAGTGATATTCAACTGTGAATTCTTATCCAGGTCCAACCTATACCGCCAAAACAAACATTTCCTTCCATTTATACACTAACTTAGCAATCTAAACAGAGAGAAGTCCAGCCACATACCATAAACCGAAAGATGGAATCTTCACCAGTAGTCTCCACAAGAGCACTTCCCATCCTTGAAATGATGGAACCTCTTATTATCCCTCACAATAAGCTCCCTCCCAACAATCTTTGACATGATCTTAATTGCATTGTGGCAATCTCCACAGACCCTGAGATTCTTGATAATCCTCAATGTTGTCCTAGCCGGTGTGCTAATCAGCCCGTAAGCAATTGCCAGCCTTTCGCTATGATACATCAAAGCCTGCTCTTTTGCCTCCTGATCAATATCATGCAGCACATATCTTGTATCGGGCACGTATCCTCGCTCCATCACTTTCGGAATTATTGACCTATCGATACTTTGAGGGATCCTAAACTCTGCCAACTTATTCTTCCCATCTAGCATGTGATTAATCCCAAACCTTCTCACAGCCTTTGGGGCAGGGACCTTCTTTGCTGGGGCCTTCGATGGTTCCATAGACACTAAAATCTCTTCCGCCCAGTCTTCAAGTTCAAGATCCCCTTGAGATCGTGCCAAATTCATCAACACTCCCAAACCTCCACCGTTGGCTCAAATGGTAATTTCTCAATGAACTCCACAGCCTCATTCAAATGGCCCGACTTCCCGAAAACCTCAATCAACCCTATATAATGTTGGATTCCTGGCTGGATTCCATAATCCTTGTCCATTGAATCAAAATGAATGAAAGCTTCTTCAATAGCCTCATCAGCTGCGCACGACTCTAGAACCGCCAGAAAAGTGTCAGAGTTTGGCTGAATCCCTAACTTCCTCATCTGCTCAAACAACTGCAACCCTTCATCCCCTTGGTTATTCACGGCATACCCACACATCATGAGGTGCCAGGAATCCAGATTCCGGTCAGGCATTCGATCGAACACCTTACGGGCATCACTCATGCTTCCACACTTCACAAACATCTCGATGAGCTTGTGGTTGAGTTGAATGTCCGATCGAAACTGAGACCTCATGAAGAAATCCTGGATCTTCCTGAGGTTATCAAGAGACTTGGAGTCAGAGCACGCCGCCATCAACTTGAAGAAGGCCGGGCCGTCAGGGAGAGCATATCCCTGTCCAATGTAATCAATGGCCTCTTTAATCTTTCCCTCGTCAGCAAGGGCGACGAGGTCAACGGGCCCGGCGGCGGAGGGGGAGAAGCGGCAGGTGCAGCTGCGGGCTGGCGGTTGTTATAGGGAGGAGGATGGGGCTGGCGATTGAACTGGTTAGGGTTTTGGTACTGGGGCTGGCGACTGAATTGGTTAGGGTTTGGTACTGAGGTTGGCGGTTCCAGTCAGGGTTAGGGTTTTGGGAAGGGGCCCGTTCCACTGGTTAGGATTAGGGTTTGGTGGAGGGGGACGATTCCATTGATTAGGGTTAGGGCCAGGGTTTTGGGGATGGGGGTAGGTATTCCATTGGTTAGGGTTAGGGTTAGGGTTAGGGTTTTGGGGTACAATCTGTGGTCGGACTGGGGAGGGGGGCGCTGGTACTGACTGGAGACGGCTGAGGTGGAGAGGGATCTGGCGGGAAAGCCGCGGGAATAATAGGGAAGATTGAGGTTTTGGCGGGAACCGGAGCTTGAGGACGGAGGAGGAGACGGCGGCGGCTCGCTGGATCCCCATCGACGAGGTCATTTTTTCGGGGGGGGCGAGAGATTGGAGGCTTGGGCGAGGGTTTAGGGCCAGGGGAGCGAGCAGGATGGAAGAAAATGGTAGCGAGATATTTTTAATGCATTCGGGTTCAAAAAGGTCGGGTCTCGATCCGGATCAGTTTGGACCCGCTTGCATGTGTTCATGTGTTCTGGTTTTGGCCATTTTAATTAAATTTAATAAATTAATACATATTCTTCAAAAAAAATTAATTCATAGTTAATCTTCTTTTTTATTATTTATAGAATATAATTAGTTTCAAACTTATCTATTTTAGTCAGCTTTAGCAAGTGTATTTCTTTTAACTTATCCATTTTAGTGCTAGATTTATTTAATAAAGTAAATGTTTTAAGTTTTTTGTAATAAAATGATGCTAAGATGGATAAAGTGAGTTTTTTTTTTTTTTTAAAGTTACTATTCTTAAAGCAAAAAAGAATGAATTGCTTTTTAAATTAGGGTTCATTATTAGTTTGAATTTTACTGGTAATTAGTTCACGAAGGATGTATTTGCATAATCAATGGGTTGTGTAAAACCAAGCCAAATATGTTATTTCGAACTAATAGTAAAACAAAGTGAAACATGTTATTTCTTTAAAAAAGAATAACAAGGATAGATATGTTGAGACCTCCTCTCTTACTGAGTTCTCAGGCATTTAGTAACGTTTTGAAGCTCTCAATTTAGCTACAATTTTACTTGTGCCCATGAGTAGTGTCTTGTTGTGTGTCAAAAAGAGCCGGTGTTCGCTCGCTTGCAATTTTTCAATTGCAATCTGCAACGCCACTTTCATATTGTTAGACCTGCCTACAGCCAACACTCAAGACTTAGTACATAGTGCTACAGTAGCACGACATAAGGCCAGGCGAACAACAGGCCTAACTACACGTCTTCAAACCTTCGTTGGGATGATGAAGATGAAAAACAACAATAAACTCTTTTTTTTTTAATCAAATTTCTTAAGTTCTCGCCAGAACATGAACTCGACATTTTCACAACGCAATAAACAACTTGCCTGAAATAGTTAGTTTTTGAAGTTGTTCTGTCTGAAATATTTCACCTGAAATCACACGTCAATGGATTTGGCAACAGTAACCAACATGCCATTTGATTGCATCAGTTCCATCTTCCATGTACAGCAGAGAACAGAAATCCAAATAGCAAATAAAAATATTCATTCGCTTGTCATTGCTATCTTTTATCAGATCCCCGTAATCAAAGCTTTAACAACCAGCATAGACAAAAAATAGTTATGACTTCCTTTGATAATAAATTACAGAAGACCAAGTTGTGCAGAGCATATATATAACATGTTATAATCTCCCACATAGCCTTTTCACTTTGGTGCAACACTGGCTCCCTGTTATATGAAGGTTGTGACATGAGCTCAGGTGATAGTTGCTACGAGCTGAATTGCTTGAGGACGTTCTGAATGTTGGGAAAGCCCAAGCCTGCACAACGACAGAAAATAATCTGTTAGGTGTTATCAAAGCAGAAGTCTTCAATCTGATATGATGCACTTGCATAGTTTTATAAGTGTCATGGCCTGTATGACCAGAGTCAATAGAATTGCAAATTTCATCAGTTCAGCACTGGGAACTGAAGGACAAGTAACTATCACAGAATCTCAGAAATTACAAGAATCCAACTCGCCTTTGCTCCTATGGTTAAGACTTGGAATTCCTCATACTGGAAGAGTTACAAGCAGCGGCTACACCATTTCACCATACCAGGCCTGAAAACATAGTGGTTGCACAGCCACAACTTATTGTAGCTAATTCTGAGTCTCAATGGACTGGCGATAGACAGCAACGGCCTGTACTAGCCGAATTGTTTGTGTTGGACTATCTTTTTTACTATTCTATATAATACTTGTGATGTAGACATCCAGCCGACACCATGGGATTTACTTAGTCTTGTTGGAGTCTATATTATTTATTGCTTTTAATTTTTATAAATCTAGTTATCTTTTGTTTTATTTCTTTTTTTTAGTCGGAGAAAGTCATCCTATTTAAAGGCATGAAATTATATTGAAAAAATTGAAGATTGGTGAATAAAATTCTGGTTATTTTTGAAATAAAAATATCTATATTTTTTTTTTTTGATTTCGAGTGTGAAATTCAATCCTCCCGGATTTTGAGAGTAAAGCCATAATCCATTATCCCGTTATCCCTTATTTCAAATTCTAACTTCCCAAATCAAAATTTCAATCTCAAATCTCAATCCCCATCTCATTTTATTTCTCAGCCAAACACAAAATCAGAAAACAGGAAAAAAAAAAAGAAAGAAAAGAAAAGAAAGAAAAATTTACAAAGAAAGAAGAAAGCCCAACAACCCAGCACCCTACTTCCTTTCATCTTCTTCTCCAATAAAGACAGTGCAAGTTCAACTAGAAGGTCAACAAACAGTACCATCCAACACATCAACAGTCTCAATGGTCACGGAAATCTGAGAATGAACTTCTCGATAGATAATTTCTTTTTTCAATAATCAGATTATTAGTTGGAATTACACTACAAATTTATTATCTAAACTTTATCATGTTAATCTGTTGTCCGCTATAATCGTGAGTGTGATTCTGATAGTACTTGTTATTTACTTGTCTTGACATTGTACTTAGGGTTGTTCATATTAACTGAGTATTGCAATTGAATTCTTGAGATGATGAATGTCTAAACTACGCATGCCAATGATTACAAAATCCATCTTGTTACATTAGTAGTTTTAGATAATTTTCTACCTTAGATCATAAATTTTGGTGAAACGTTGTGGAGTTTAAGTCTATCACTGATATACCACACTATAGGGTTACTCGTTTCACATCAACTTGCCCTTTGGGTCCACCAATATCCATGTATATCCATGTAATATAGGTGCCTTACTTTTCTAGCGTGCAACAAGATCCACACGTAGAAGGAAGCTCTGGAAAGAAAAGGAAGCAGGATAAGGTTTCAACTAATTCTACTTCCAGGTGGATGAACGCAATGACATGAGAGTAACATGAAAGAGAACTTTCTATCCGGACCTCCCTATTTCTCTCCCATCACTTCCTATGGAAGTAAGAAAGCTTTAAGTTACTTGGATCAAATCATGCCGAGTGGATAGCAAACAAAGGTCCAAAGCACATGATCATCCATGAAAAATACTCAGCATATCCTATTAACCTTATGATCACCAGCCTTATCAAGGAAAATAGCATCTAATGATTTAGATCTCTCATCAACTATTAAAGGGCTCATAGCACACAGTTTTAAGTGGGACCAGAGATGCCATTATGAAGTATTGCATCTGTCAGACTGTTAAATCAATGACAAATCTAGAAAGTTGAACACTAAAATTTAATATAGCAGGCAGGGTTCAAGCATTTGTCATTGCATCAAAATCCCTAAAAGAAACCGTGGGCACTGAAAAGCAACAAAACAATGGCCTTCCACAAACTTCAGCCTCAAGTCACATCCTCTTTGTGGAACTAATAGCTGATAGCAATTGTTATGATGATGATTGGAGCTCAATGCCCCAATAGCACATACATTCCTTCCCATTTATGATTTAAATGTTCTTAAACTTTATCATTATCAGAAAAAGGACTACAACCCTACAAACCTACAAAGCATACAATCAAGCATGATCAAGTTGCAACATAACCCAAAAGCTTTTGTAAAACACTAAAGCTATGGTTATTGCCATTATTATCAATGAGAACCCATAAGAAAAATTTTATAAACTACTCGTAGAGGAAGTTTTTTTTCCCTGCAAAAAGGATTAATATGCTCCTAGTTTTGGGCAACATACACACAAATCTACACTGAACCACAAATCCTGTCCAGGAAGAAACTTGAAAGCCTTACGTTTAATCATGGCTTAGCACAATGGCTGCCTGGAAAATCATATGTTGCTTGGCAAGAAAGCCACTCAACAACAGGAGCAATTAATAAAATTCTTATGTTAATGTTTTATTAAAAAATAATAAACATTCTTAAATTTCTTTGAGAATTTCATCAGTTTGTTTAATCATGGCTTAGCACATTGGATACCACATGGAAAATCATATGTTACTTGCAACCAAGCAAACCCGTGTAAAAGAAGAAATTAATAAAACTAATGTGTAAAGATTCTTTTCAAAATTTTAAATAGGTTTCGCCAATTCCTTTAAGAAATTTTGCTTTGTAATTGATGTGGCCATGTGGGTAGAAAGCAAGAACTCCTTGGTCCTTTTATTTGTGTTACATAAATTTCGCAGGAGCTTATGTCGATCAATATATCCTATTTTTTTGCAGAAGTTTTATAGATCCATCAGCTTCACCTCAACAGCTTTTTCATAGTTCCCAGCCTCATTGAAGGAGTTAGCATGAGAGAGGGGTGTTGTAAGCCATCAGCTAGCCTACTATAATTAGGCACCCATTGCACTTCACTGATGTGGTGAAATGATGTCTACAGATATATCTTCAAACTAGGGATTCGAACGGGCCAGGTCCAGCCCGCCTACTCGCACGGACCCGGACTGTGTAAGCCCGGCGAAGCCCGGACCGGGCCCCAAACCCAGGGTGTGCCTGGGTTTGGGGATACTAGCCCACGGCCCAGCCGAGCAGTGTCGTGGCCGGGCTCGGGCCGAACCCGGGCCAGCCTGGGAACCCCAACGGCCATATAGCCGTTGGAATTTAAGTAGGGGTTGTTTTCCAATTTTTAGTTAGCAAAATCCCCCCAACGGCTATAATTGCTATAATTGCTTAAAATTATAGCCGTTGGGGGTTTTCGAAATTTTTTTTAACAAATACCCCCCAACAGCTATAAAGTGTACAAATTGTTTTTTTTGCAAAAAATTTACATTTTAACACCCTCTTCCTCTCTATAAATACACCCCCTTTCCCACATCATTTCATCACCAAAAAATCTCTAAAAAAAATCTCTACAAATTTCTCACGTGTTAAAGCTCTCAAACTCTCAATTTCTCAAGCGCTCAAGCCCCTCAAGCTCTCTCAAGTTCTCAAGTGCTCAAGCTCTCTTTCACTTTTCGGTATTTATATTATTGTCAAATTTAGTTTAAAAATGAATGAACGCTCTTCATCAGCAAGTTGTAATAATCCTTCTTCTAAATATAATCATAATTTAGAATTGACTAGTCAAGAATGACATGATTTGCATTTGCCTTTACGCGACACTCCAATTGTTCCATTCACACAACCAGAAACACCATCGACAGATTTTATTTCTTCTTATGAACCTGCTAAACCACCTTCTACTTTCACTGTCGAAGTATCAACTTTCATGGCAGAGGAAAAAAATTGAGGTTTGAAAATGTTTAAAAAGAAACTATTAATAGAGCTAGGAGGGTTGTATGCAAGTTTTGTTCCGATGTTTCTTATACTTTTTCAAATAATAGTGAAACTGGCGCAATAGTAAAATTGGCGCACTAATTAGACACATTAGATAAAAACACACTCAGAACCAACTACCACAAACACAAATTTTCACTTTAGGTGACACACTAAGCACTTTTAGTTATAATCATTAAAGAGATAAAATTAATTTAGTTAAAAATCTTATTAGGCTGAACAACCTTTTAGTTTTGTTGAAAATGAAGCATTCACAAATTAGAACTACTCATAATCATGAATATGATCCATTCTGTAAAGATACAATTAGAATGAAAATGTTCAGGGTTGTTAAATAAAGAAAGAACTTTTGATTGCAATTTTTTCTTCTATGCCACAAAGAGTTGCACTTACTTCTGATTGCTGGGAAGCTCTAATAGCTTACATTACATAGTTATTACTACACATTTTATTGATTATGATTGACTTCTAAAAAAACTTATTAATTTAAAAAAAAATTCTTTTCCTCATAATGCTTCTAATCTTAATCAGACAATTTTGAAAGTTGTTACAGATTTTAAACTTGAATCTAAAATTTTCTATTTTAGTTGATAATGCTAGCAATAATACTGTTGCAGTTGAGCTTTTAAAAAATTATTTTAGACCAATTTTGAGTGAATTTTTTGCATATTCGGTGTATATATCACGTCATTAACTTGTGTGTACAAGATGGTTTAAAAGATAAATAATTATATTCAAAAGTGAAGAAATACTATTTTATTTATTAGAAGTAGTGGTTCAAGGAAACAAAGCTTTAAACAAATTTGTTCTAACTTAGACCTACAAATTAAAAGTTTATCTAAGGACGTAAAGACTCACAGGAACTCAACATAAAATATGTTGAGGAAAGTTATTCCTTATCGTCGTGCAATAGATATGTTTATTTCAATGGAATTGTCAGAAAATTATATTCCCGAGAATGAAATATTTGTAAGTTTATTTGTGAATTTTTAAAAGAATTGAAAGAGTAACAAGATTATTTCTGGAGTTTATTATCCCACAACTAATTTAATATTTTTACGAGTTAACTGAAATTACTGAAATGTTTTCTACATATCGAGATGATTTTTTACTTCAAGATATTTTATCCTATGGAAAAAAGTCAATAAGTATTTTAAAGATTTACCTACTATATTTTATTTTGCCACTATCATGGATCCTCGAATTAAATTTGAAGAATGTAAATATTTACTTGAAAATTTTTATGAAAAATGAATTATTCCGACTCTGCCCTAGTATGGCAAGATATTGACAGTTCTATAAATAATTTGTATAATTTTTATGATTCTTAATTTGAAAAAAAAACGACCCTATCCTACATCTCCATCTAAGCCTAAAAGTTTTTTATTATCTGATTTATTATCTACATCGAAAAGATCAGAAAGCTCAGACTCATTAAATGAGCTTAATTATTATTCAACTCGTGTCATAACTCCTGAAATTGATACAGACTCAAGATTTGAAAATTTTGATATTTTGGCCGGTGAAAATCACAAAAATCAACATATCATGTGTTTTCCATCATGGCGCATGATTTACTAACCCCCGTGCCTCTACAGTAACTTCAGAATCTGTTTTTAATACAGTTGAACGAGTGCTGACTTATACGAGGAACCGCTTAGCGTCAGAAGCCATCGAGATGAGCATCTACGAGCACTATTTTAAATATCGGCCGAGTCGGCTGAAATATCGGTCGATATCTCATTTTTTGCATGATGCCGATACGATATGGGGAAATCATTCGTTCATGTCTTTTGCAGCAAAGAACGTCCGATATATGAAATATCGGCTAATAAATCATCGATATGAGTCACACAAAATCGCCTAATATGAATTTATTTTAATTGGGTTCATTTTTTTGAACCTATCAGCATTAAAAAAATCTAACTCATCACCCGACTATATAAGTGTTTTTTGCATCGTTAGGGTTCGATAAAAATTGAACGCTAATTTTTCTCCTCCATGAATTTACGGCGACGATGCTTGATTTTCAGGTAAGTATATTATACAACTTCTAATATTATATTTTCAATTTCATGAAATATTATTATTTATTGCATGGCCCACGACTGCGTGCAAATGTACATTATGTTTACCGTATTTGCATGCATATTACATCATTTTTATTTGTTAGGTGATATCTATAACATTAAACCAACTTTTAGTAATCAATATTTCATTATATATATTGTCTGATATGAACGCCCGATATGCGCGCGTATCCCTGATATCTCCCCTGATATCCGATATCTGATATGAAAAAACCTTGCCTGATATGATCTTGATATCCAATATTTAGAACTTTATCTGTGAGAAGAAATAGTTGGATGCGGAGACGAGAAGCCAAAATAAATCAGTAGAAGAAATCACTGAAGGCTCTCCCAAAGATGAATGAAGAAATGAAAATTTATATACTGTATTTGTATTGTATTTGTATTAATTTAGTAGACTATTTTTAATCTATATACTTAATTTGTATTTGACAATTTGTATCAACTTATCCAAATTATTAGATTATGAATTATTAAATTTACATTTGCATTTCACAAGTTGTAGCAATTTTGTCAAATTTGTGAAAATATTTCAAATTTTTTGAATTTTAAACTTTTTTTAAAAAAATCTCAAAAAAGTTTAATTTTTTAATAAAAGCCAGCCCGGCCCGTGTCTGGCCTCGCCCAGGTTGGGCGCGCTACCAGGCCGGGCCGGGTCGCCCGTTTTATTCGGCCTGGCCCGGCGGGCTCGAGGCTGGGCCGGGCCAAACCCGGCCCGTTCGCATCCCTACACTGATGTAGTGAAATGACATCTATAATATATCTTCAAACCCATCAAAATATGCAATTTCATTATGTTTAAGATTGATTAGATTGTGTTCGGTGACATCAGTTTAAGCCTCTTCCATCAAAATGGGATTGGCTATGCTGCTACGAAGCATAACTCTAAATTGATAAGGCTTCAAAGATCAATTGGGAAGACGTCATCACCAACACTACGTAGCCAGTCCTAAAAGTTGTTCAATCTTCGCATGGATAATGGGAAAAGGATTAAAATCATTGATAATTGATGAGAATTCACAGCAGAAAGTGAACTGTAAACATAAGAATATTTCTTTGCACGAGGCAAGCTCCAATTAAAATAATAGCAACTGCTATGTGATTTCCTGCAGGGATCTACATACAGGAGAGGAGATGGGATAATGGCAGGAGTGTTTATTAGCTACTCAAAAATTTGAACCTTGCACTAAATTCTAAGCTCACTCTATATTGTTGCAATATTATAAACAACTATTGGGTACATTCTCAACAACCTCACCATTGCAGCGGATCTTATGGCTCATTCTCAATAGTCTGATGACTTATGATATATTCTAGACTGGTTTTAATCAAACATTTAATAATTTATACTCAGGCTAACTGATGTGAAACTTAATACGTGTGGGCATCAGAAATAACAAAACTTCGCTACGTTTCACCAACGATACAATCTTAGATAGAAAATAATTTTAAATCAATATGCAAGCAGATGAATTTTAACAAAATGATGCAATCACAGTTGTACCGTTCTAATCTCGTATATATTAAATGCAACTATTAAGTTAAGATGACACAGGTATAAATACAATGTAAAACATTAACAACTAAGATTAACAACTACTAGGCTATCAGAATCTCACGATCTCACTATTTATGGCAGCAGATTAAATCAATAAAGTAATAGAAATAAATATCAACTCACAAATAAAAATCGAGTTAAGAAAATTGTCTACTGAGAATCACAAAAGTCTCAGTGACTTGAAGTGAACACTGATGCGTAGCTCTCGCCGTCATGATCGTAATGCCTCAAAGAACTCCTACATCGGACTCCGAACGTGCAAGTTACGGCCCGAAGCGGCAGCTGGCTCATAAGGGCCTGCTTCTGTTTGAACCTGTTATTGTTAAGCGGGTCGGATATACTGTTGCACAGATTTGTAATTTAAACCTAACTCTTTAAACTAATTGGGTTCGGGCTTATAGACTGGATCGAGTTCGGTTTGTATTGGATCGGACCCGAACATAACTTAAACTTGATTACGAACTCAGATCTCCTGGGGGTTGCATGCTGACGTTGGGAATTCACTGGCGGCGTGGTAGAGATTGCGAAGCTATGGCAGATGAGCCACGGGGGTGAGCGAGGACCACCAATGAGGTCGCAAGTTGCTATCGGCGATTGACTCAGGCTCTGTTTGGACCCAAGTTGGGTTCAGAGAATAGCAGCCGAAGTCGACAAGTTCTGGCGAGATCAAAGTTGTCAAAAGATTTTGTTAGGACGGTAGAGAAGAAAGGAGGTGATAAACTCTATGGGGAGCTATCGTGACTGATGACGCTGACGGGCCCAGTCGGCGGAGAGAGGAGAAAGAGAGAGGGAAAGTGGTGACGGTTGTGGCTCTACGATGATATCAGTGGCGAGGTTGTGGTCGCGAGGAGGCAGGCGCGGGTGGAGATGAAGAAGACGTCGAGACATTGGCGACACGAATGAGTAGAGAAAGGACTCGTTTGGGGCCCACGTAGGAGAAAGATGGGAAGATTAGAAGCTAGGGTGAGGGTTTTAATGAGGATAATTAGGAATCAAATCCTAAACAAATTGAGTGAATCAATTTCACACAATAATTTCTTTATCAAAATTCTTCATTCTTTTCATTACTTGATACAAGAGGGACTTATACAGGCTTTTACAAAAAATAGATATAATTAAAATTCTTAATCAAAATAGAATTACAACTCCAAAATAGAATCCTACAATTTCAAAATAAAAAACTAAAATTCTTAATTAAAATAAAAATACAACTCCAAAATAAAGAATTTAAAAAACATAGAATTATACTACTGCTGGAAAACTAGAACAAGACATCTTCTCCACCTATGATGCACGTGCCATGCACATGGCTAAGCTTTATGTCTTCAATTGTAGACTGGCGTGCTTCTCTCTTCTTCAGCTGTGGAAGTCAACATCATTCTCCCCGGATGGGAGAAAACGCGACCCAAGTGGAATGGTGCTCCCCTGTTGTACTGGATCAATCCACTACAAATCATCTCGGTCTAACGTGAATCAACAGTTGGTGTCTTTTCTTTCCAGCAGATCAAGTTCCTGTGAGTTCCGCCAGATTTGGTGGTGATAGTTTCATCCTCTAAAATTTTATCAACTCTCTGTGCTGAATAAAATTAGTATTTAGAAGGGGACTCAGTGAGGAGCTCTCAGAAAATGGCTTAGAGGAAGGCTTATCAATCAATGGGCTACAATCAAAATTCTTGTAATATGCTAGATCATTAACATTGAAAGTGTGACTAATGTCATAATCTCTTGAAAGATTTATAACACAGGTATTGCAATTCAGCTTATCCAAGATTTTGAAGGGTCCAGCACTGCGGTCATGCAACATTTTAACACTCCCCGAGGAAACCTTTTTGGATAGTCCGAACCATCAATAATCGCCTACAATAAATCTTAATATTTTTCTACTGTCAGTTCGCAAAGTATGCTTCATGTTGCTCTATTTACTTCGATCATTGATCTTTTGTGTAGTTTGTGTGATGCAAGTGCAGATGCATAATCGAATGCTCTATAGTAGGATGGTGTCGACAATAAGGGAGAAAACAGTTTGCAGACAAAGTATGCATGACTAGTGTAAGATAGGGAGGGAGCAGTAGCAATGAGAGGTGAAGGTGGAGTTGCAGCAAAACCAAAAGTGAATGTCTGTTTGAGCTGTCCAGTCTTGGGTCTCAAGAGTAGTAACTTAATATACTTACCCTCATACACAAATTGACACATGTTGGATCAACTGTAAATGGTGATATTTTTGTCGAACAACCATGGTCTATTTATGATAATTTGACCCACATTCATGGTGATCACATCACACCAGATCTTGTCTTTGTAATGATTGAAATCGACTGGGACAAGACATCATTGTCGAACCTAAGTGTCATGGAGTCAATCCATGACACCTTGATGGATGGGCTAGAGTACAGCCTTTAATCTAAGATTTTTAAGCGACTTGAACAATATTGCATTAATACAGCTTCAACTATCCACAATTACCTTACAATTCTTATTTTTAATTTTGGTGAACGTGTGGAAGCACGTTTCTCCAATTGTCTTTTTCAGTTGTTTGGGAGGAGACACATCTAACACAGACAAGTGAGTTGATGATGTTTGATTAGTATAATTGAGATAACACCATCACTTGTAGGCTCGTCGTCAATTTCAACATCTCCTGAGTCATAAGTGTGCTCTTAAGAGTCTGACTTAGTAGCTTCAGTGGGTGGGTGTTCCATCTATTATGGTGATTCTGACGAGACTAGGACAACCGGCCGCTAAGTGTCCAAAACCTTGACATTTGTAGCACTTGATTGTGGAACTAACTTTGGGGAACTAGGGGTCTTTGTATTTGTTGTCTTATTCAAGACTCTTGCCCTTGATGTCATTCCTATTTGAAAGGAGTTTGGGTACTAGACCTATTGGTTGGGAGAATGGAGAAAGTCTAGACATTGAGACTTTATAATCATGACTCTTGAAGGTATGATTAGTCTTAAAAAAATCTAATATTGAACTAACGCATAGGCCTTCTCAAGTTCGAAAACTCTTCGAGCCAACAATTTTGTTCGTAGGTCTTTTCTAAGACCAGCCCTGAATTGGGAATGGATTTGGATGCTATTTTCTATGCCGAAGGTAATCAACAAATGAGAAACTCATCATATAGGCCACATGGCCCTTGGCAAACTTAGTGCCTTGGGTGAATCGGTGTTCAGTCATCAAGAATCGAAGTAGCATGCTGACACATATTTGTCCCTAAGTTTGTCCTTCATGACAGACCAAGTCCTTATAGGCTCCTCACGTCAGGATGCTCTCATGATTCTACATTGGTCCAGTATTGGTTGGCTCGGCCAGTTAATTTCATGACAGCAAGCTTGAGTTTTCTAGGTTCCGTAATGGGATACCGTGTGAAATACCTATCGAGTTACTGTAGCCAATATAGAAAAAGTTATGGATCGTGCCATCCATCAAAAGTGGGGACATCCAACTTGATACTTTTCGAGTATTGGTCATCAGGATTAGGCGTGTTACAACTATCATTAGGTGGCACTGGGGATTCCTCAATTTTGGGAGATTCCCATGCAGTCTCTAACTTGGCCAATCTCTCGTGGTCAACATGTTGGTCTTTGTGCACCTCACTTCCAGTTTGAGTTAGGAATTTAGGCAGTAAGCGGAGTCATTATGTCGGCAAGCATTACCATAGATTGGGACTCCATAGAGGTGGGAGAAACTTTACTAGACTCTCCTAGAAGATATGTTACCACTACGAGTGGGCATGCACTACACAAATCTAAATGAAGATGAAAAGATACAACTCTAAACTAGATTATTTTAATGCAAGAAAGTGATAAAATTCCTAACAAGTGCCTAGATTATGCAAATCCTACTAACCGTGTTCTGATACCAAATAATGTGAAATGTGATACGTGTGGGCGTCAGAAATCAGTGACAGAATAAAACTTCGCTACGTCTCTTCAACAATATGATCTTGGGTAGGAAAATAATTTTAAGCTAATATGCAAGTATATGAATTTTAACAAAATGATGCAATCATAGTTGTACCGTTCTAATCTCGAATAAATTAAATGCAACTACCAAGTAAGATGGCATAGTTATAATTATAATGTAAAGGATTAACAACTACAGAGCTATCAGAATCTCATGATCTCACTATTTATGCCAGCAGATTAAATTAGTAAAGTAATAGAGATGAATATCAACTCACAAATAAAAAGACCAGGTTAAGAAAAATTATCTACTGAGAATCACAAATATCTCAGTGACCTGAAGTGGACATTGATGCGAAGCTCTCGTCATCACGATCATAACACCTCGAATAACTCTTGAATCGGACTTCGAATGTGCAAGTTACGGCTCGAAGCTGCAGCTAGCTCCTAACGGGTCTGCTTTTGTCGGAACATATTACTGTCCACGCAGGTCAAATCAACTGTAGCACGGGTTTGTAATTTAATCCCAACTCTTTAAACTAAGTGGGTTCAGGCTTGTAGACTAGATCGGGTCCGGGTTGTATTGGATTAGACCCGAACTGACTTAAACTTGACTGTGAATTCAGATCTGCTGGGGGTTGCGTGCTGACGGTAAGGGTTCACCAGCAGCGTGGTAGATATGGTTAGGCAATGGCGGATGAGCCCCGGGGTGCACGAGGACCCTGTTGAGGTCACGGGGTCGCAGCGGACGCTGGCGGTGATCGACTCAGGCTCTGTTTGAACCCAAGTTGGGTTCAGAGAATTGCAACTGAAGTCAATGGGTTCTGGCGAGATCGGAGTTGTTGGAAGCTTCCGTTGGGACGACGGAGGAGAAAGGAGGTGGGGGAAAACTCTGTAGGGAGCTGTCGTGGCTGATGATGCTGACGGGCTCAGTCGGCGGAGAGGAGAGGGAGAGAGGAGGGAAGGTGGTGACGGTTGTGGCTCGATGACGAGATCAGTGGCGGGGTTGTGGTCGCGAGGAGGTAGGCGCGGGTGGAGATGACGAAGATGTTGGGGCATCAGCAATACTAATGAGCAGATAGGGGGAGTATTCGGTGGTGATGGGAAGATTAGAAGTTAGGGTTAGGACTTTAATACGGATAATTAGGAATCAAATCCTAAGCAAATTGAGTGAATCAATTTCACACAATAGTTTTTTATCAGATTCATTCTTTTGATTGCTTGATACAAGTGAGACTTATATGGGCTTTTACAAAAATTGAATACAACTAAAACTCCTGATTAAAATAGAATTACAACTTCAAATAGAATCCTACAATTCCAAAATAAACAAACTAAACTCCTAATTAAAATAAAAATACAAGTTCAAAATAAAAAAACTAAAAATACATAAAGTTCTACTACTGAAAAACTAGAACGCGGCATTTTCTCCATCGTGATACATGTGCTATGCACGTGGCTAAGCTCTACGTCTTCAACTGCAGACTGGCATGCTTTTCCCTTCTTCAGCTCTCGATGTCCGCATCACTAACTTAGAAAATTTAAATTTGAGGAAAATAAGATGAATAGACCGTAAAATAGGCCCGCTTTATCAAGTCATTCCAATAACATAAGTACAGCAAGGCTGTATTCCCCACCTCACATATGGTTGAAGTTGGGAATGTTAAGTACTTGCTTAACCCCCACTGAGTCTTACTTGGGCCACTGGGTGTGTTGCAGGTTTACTGGGCTAAAAGGGTCATTCCAGGGGATATAACCTTGTGAAACAACTAAGAATCCGTTTTATATATGCCCCAGTTCACATGTTATGAAGAGATGGATGAAATACAAGATGACATGATCTTGGGAGTCTATGCTAGTGCTTAGAGTGGGGAATTCAGATGTGGCTTGGTTTCATCAAAGCAACATCTAAATCGGCTTCTCCTATAAATTTCAGGTTGATCAATTCATGATGCATGAGTGAAAACCAACGAGGATTTTATAATTCTATTTGACTCTTTTTAGGTACTTACCAACATTGACTCTAAGTGCCTTTTAGTCCAGAATTGTTCTTGACAACAGGAGGAGGGAACCACAAAGCAACCATCCAAAATTCTTGTTGGTTCAGCCAAGGAATCATCCATAATGAGGAGGTAAAAATGATAACATTAGGTATAAAGCATCATATCCATCAACTAAGGCATGATATAAGCCAATAACCAAATTATATATTTAAAGAAAAACATTACTCTAATTTATGTTTTTTTATCAAAATATTAAGCAATCTAAAAGTGATCAGCTAATTGTTTAGATGTCGTGTGGAAAAATAGGATGACTTCTAAAGAGAACTGCTTCACCAAAGCAATCCCATGCGGAGGGTTTCAAATCTTGCATGTCAGATTATTGCATTGGTTTTAACATCATCAAACACTTTTTCTGGACAAAAATGTTTGAGTATATAAACAACTCAGACAAGAACTGCTCCAACATCAAACATTCGCACGTGGAAATCAATTTAATGTCAACCCTCTATAAAATGGTCCTTATTATTCGAGCAACTATAACCAAACGGAGAGAGGCATTCCATGAAACTTATAAGTTCGACAACATTGGAAGAATAATATGAAACAATGGTCACATATGTATTCCAAACTTGAAATCAGTTCTGGTAATGAAGGTAGAAGAGAAGGTTTGATATAGAAATTGTATCCACGCACCACACAACAATTACGAGCTAATTACGCAACCCAATATGCCTACGTAGGGACTAAACCTTTCCAAGTTAATGACTACCATTTACAGTGCAAAACTAACAGATTCGAAGCACAATCCAACAAAGGTCTTATCTTAAATACCAACTGCATACTCAATAACAAATTATACGAATTGATGATATAGCAGATGACATGATGTTTTCCCCCATGATCAAAGATTGACACAAAATACGAGGAAGATAACTAGTCACTGTAATTAAAATTGCACCTCAAAACTAAAGTATTTTACAAATAGAGAGGACTAAATTTTCAGCAACGCAAATGGTATTCGATAAAACTATAGCAGTCAAAAAATTTTAATTGCATCAAAGTTCAAGATTAGATTTTCTCTATGATTCTGTTCATATTATCTTAAAGAAGTTTGTGCTTCACATTTTCATGTCGAAATTTCAGTTACTTCAAAAGAAACCCCAATTTCAAAGTAGCTGTTAGGGTTTATGTAATTTATTAAAAAAAAAAAGAAGTGAAAGAAATGAAACCTGGAACATTAGGGACATGAGCAGGCGGAGAGCAGAGATTGATGCAACAAATGAGCTCGTCTTTGATCTCGCCGCCGCCTTCGCTCCTGAATGCGTTGGAGACCGCATCCATTAGCATCAGAGCTCGTTCGGAGAGATTTGCAAGCGGTGAAAATTCTCGAAAGGACGCGACCTGCGATCTCGCGCGCCTCGGCGTGATCGCCGCCGTGATCAGGCGAGGGGCATCGCCTCCGATCGGCCGAGATTCATTTTCAAGCGAGTTTTGGGGGGCAATTGTGCTTGTGAGTGCGGGGGTGAGATAGAGTTGCAATCACACACTAACAAGATATAGTACGAAATTGCAAAAGGGCAAAACTCGTAAAATACAGAATGGCGAATGCCCCCTTAAAGGTTCCCTTTATAATTTGATTAATTTTATGGCTTTAATTGTAAAATATGCAAATCAATCAATCTCGACTATTTTTAGGATAAATTTTCAGAAAATTCACTTCAATTAATCACTATAACCTGAAAAGTGAAAACCTCTTCCATATATTTTGTGAAAATCAATATACCTCCGAATTTTTTTCTTCAAGAGAGTTTTAAACATTAAGACCGGAAATGAAAATATTTAAAATAGTTATATACCCTCAGGACTAAAAAATTCTGATTTTTTTAAATTTTATTTTCTTCTATTCAATTCAAAAACTTAAATGGTAATAGATTGATACATTGCAGTGAGTTTTTCCAAAATAAATCATGGGATGAATCGGTCAAGACAAGCATAAGTTAGTGTCATGCAATATCCTAACCATTGAGAAAAGGAAATTTTAACTATAGTCATCTACTTTGCTTCATCATTAGGAAAAGAAAAAAAAAACTCAACGTCATAATTTGATTCGCTATAGGCTCATCCACGTCAGCATAAACTGATTTCTCCCGGCCACCACTTATTTATATATTTTCATTTCCTCTTTAACATCTACTCATCGCTCTCGACATTGCTCTCCCCTCAACCTTGGCTCCGACACAGAGTAATTCGCGGATCGACCTGCGCGGTCAGGTCGTCGTAGAGGTTAGAAGGGGGAGGGGAGCCCCCTCTCTGGGGGTCTCAGGGGATGGAGCCGCGGATCAAATTCTTTTTGGGATCGACCTTTTTTGCAGATCTTGTTTATCCATGCTCGCGATGAGTTTTTGTTTGTATTTGTGATTGATATAGTATTTAGATCTGGAAAGCATTGGGGATGATTCAATGCCAATGAATGGGGATCTGTTGATGATGGCGATGCTGAATGAGGACGGCGACTCATGATCACAGTTCTATTTGAGGACTGCGACCATAGTCACGGTACTTTTATTAGATGATTGTGACTATGATTACAATCCTTTTATTAATTAAAAATTATGACATTTTGCATAGGCTGCGATCATTGTCGTAATCTCAATAAAAGTTAAAAATTTGTGTTTTTGTTAGGACTGCGATCATGGTCGCGGTCCTAATAAAGACTCAAAAGAAGCATCATAAAAAGGACTGTGTCTTATATAAAGCTCAGAAATATGTCCTAATAAAAATGACTGTGATCATGGTCACAGCTCTATAAACTCAGAAATATGATATCTTTGTAAGAACTGCGATCATGGTCGCAATCTCAGAAATAGGGCATTTTGTCAGGACTTGGTCGCAGTCCTCAGAAATAGGATTTTTTATGAGAACTGTGATCATGGTACCGGTCATGATCCCAGCTCTTAGAAATAAACTTTTTTTGTGAGGTCTGTGACCTATATATACCAGCAGTTAACATTTTGAAACGGTCTGCTTTTTCTAAGGATTAATGCGAGGGCATTTGTGTCTTTCGCCATTGAGGAGCGCTTCTGCGCTTGACACGTGAACGCACGTGTTTAGTTTAAAAAAAGAGGTGACTGAGGCAAATAAAATTACGAAACTGAGCTTTTCCTAATTATGATTTGACATAGTGGTGTAATGAAATGCCCCTTGAGAAAATGGATGTAACTCAATTTTGAAATTTTTGAAGATATTAGTCATTTACTAAATTCAGAAAAGTGTTACAGTTCTAGTGATTACTTAATGATAGTTTTCCCAAATGTGATATGTAATATTTTTATGTATGATTTGATAATCAGATTATTTATAAATGTTATATACATTTGGTGCGTATAAAGTAATGTTTACTTCATAACATAAATTATATATCATTTTTTTTAACATGAATGGATATCTCTCTATGTTATATGTTAGACCTCTCTAAGTGTTCTTGTTTTTGTACTTGTAAGTTGTAATAGTAACTTTTTTACAGTTGTAAGCAAGTTTCATACAAGTAAGTTTTACGGCGTTTAATTGGTAAGTAAAATTTTAAGTAGGAAAGTATATTGTGTTTTATGGTGTTTGGTTGTCGTAATGTGTAAGTTGTAAGTAAAAGACTTGACCATAAAATTAACTATTTGGTGATTTAAAATAATTAAATAATTAAAAAATAATTAAATAATTAAAATAAAATTAAAGTAAGAATAATAAATATAATTAAAAATATTAAATATTAAATAACTAACGAGAGCCGTGAGTCTTATTAAATAAAAATAAGTAAATAAAAATAAATTTATTAAAAAACAAATATTATATAATTAAATATATATATACATATAAATTTATTAAAATATAATATATTAAATAATAAATAACTAAAAATAAAAATTAGTAAATATTAAAAATTAAATATATTAATATTAAAAATTAAAAAAATATTTAATAATTAACACTTATTAGATTTATATTAAATATTACTAATTTATAAATAAAGTAAGAATTAAAATTAAGTGGAATACATTATATTAAATTAGTAATAAAAAATTAATCTAGTAATAAATTTTTAATATTAAAAAGTATTGAATTATTAATAAAAATTTGAATCTAATAATAAATATGTAATTTAATAATTAAAAAAGGACTTCTCATAATCTAAAAAGATTAACTTAATAAAAAAAATATTAATCTAGTTACAGTAACTGTCAGCAGTATAAATTTGCATGACCACAAAATTAACTGTTTGTTGCAAATGAGCTGTAAGTGGAATTTATATGACTACAAAATTAACTGTTTGTGTTGCAAGTGGATCATAATTGATATGCAAGTGCATTTTATAACTTACGATCCAAACAAATATTGTAAGACCGTAAATCTCAAGTGTCACTTGCGACGTACGATTTTTTACCGTGAAACGAACACACCAATAACTGTTTTTCGTGTCAAGTCATACGCTATACATTCAGTGCTTGTTAGTATTTTTTTTTATCGTAAATTATATCATCTTTTTGAATATAAATGGGCTCGTATGTTATGTTAGACCTCTCTATTTTGAACTTTCACCTTTTTTTGGCAGCGAGTCACACTCTTTTTTGCATTTTAGCCCCTTCATGTATTATATTATACTATTGTATTTTTATTGTCTGTAAAATATATTATATGTACTATACTAGTATATCGTAGTCGGGTGTGAGAAACTGATCGGCGGCGGCCGCAGGGGGTGGGACAAACGGACGGACGGACAAAAAAGCCGAAAAAAACCTCCTGTCAGTCAATTTTGATTAACATATTTGTAACATATTATACGACAATCTAACATAGCCAACGCATGCTAGCGCTTGCATTGCGAGTTGCAACACCTTTTAAAATGAATCCTTCGACTCCAATATGCTATTTGCAAGCAATCAAACAATGAATTTTCTCACGAATGCAATTAACAATCTAATAATTGCCCTTACAAGAATCTAGTCACTCCTTGATCAGGATCCACGATCCCAAGCAGAGTTCAGTGAATTAACAAAGATCTGTTCCTTCTGTCTAGAGTACAATCGCAGTGCATTAAAAAAAAATTAAAATTGGAGCTGGTCGAGAGCTCTAACTTTGTCAAACCAAACGGTCACAAAAAGTGTTGCATGTTCGCTCATGCAAAACATGCGACAAATTGCCTTACAAGGTTGTCTCTGTCTTTCTAATGCAACATACAGAAGAATTGAAAAATAATTCTTTCATGCTACAACGAATAGGATATGGATTTAAGAAAATCCGCTCTGATCTGGAGCCACCACACTCGGAACTTATAAACAAGTAAAAACATAATTTTTAGATTTTATATTGAATGTAAATTTATTTTTTCAGCTTTATAATTTTTCATATAAATACTACAATTTTACTTCTACATATAAACACTATGTTTCAGCTCTTTAATATGTACTCCTTAATTTTTGTGCATAATCATATTTATTTCTTGTAATAACCGATCAAAAACTAACTTAGAACTGAATTTGAATCTAAAGGGATGAATATTGAGTCTGACAAATTTTATCTTTTGTATACCCATACTTGAAAACCTAATGGGCCTTAAAAACCTGGCCCTAACCCGATACCTCGTGGATAGGGTTTGGTCAAAATTCTAAAACTGATGTATATACGGATCCAATTACAATTAGAGAAAATTGAAAACTGAACCAACCTGATACCAGCCCTAATTTTTAAAGCAAGGGGCGTGCAAATAAAAATTAAAAATAAAAATTAAAAAAAAAAACACCCCTCTCCTCTCTTTTTCAGCTAACTCTATGATTCAAATTCGCTAGGACTCTTGACTCTAGAGTCTCTTCCAGAACGTCCTCTCCCAGAGGCACCACCGTAATTTCAACTAACCGTAACACCCTCTTATACAATGAGTGCAGATAAAAGCACCCAAACTTTTGATTATGGCACCCAAATGATCAAGGCACGGGAACGGACATAGCCACCCCCCAAAAATGACACCCCCCCCCCACAAAATATTCACAAGTGTGCCATTATTTTTTTGATCATTTCACCCTTGATGAAAAACCCAAATTGCTCCTTTCTTCTTCCTCCTTCCTCTTACTTCCATTTTCCTCCTCTTCCTTCTCCGGCAACCCTGCTCCCCTTCCGCCTCCTCAGCGTCACCCTCCCCGCTCCCCACTTCCCGGCGCTCCCCCTGCCCGCTCCTCCTCCCCCCCCCCTCCTCCCCCTTTCCTGCCCCTCCGACGATCCCCGCTCCTCCTCCCCTCCCCTCCGGCGACCCCCGCCCCTCCTTGAACCTCCCCCCTCCCCCCACCTCCCCGACACTCCCCCTCCCCCACAGCCTCCCCCTCTCCCTACCCTTGGGTCTGTTCGAATTCCGAACAGACCCAGGGGGAGGGGGAGGGGAGAGGCCGTAGGGGAAGGGGCGGGTTGGGGGAGGAAGGGGAAGGGAGGAGGCGGAGGGCCAGGGGGAGACCGGGGGGCTGGAGGGTGCAGGGGGAGGAGGAGGAGGCGGGGGAGGAGGAGGGGGGTCGCCAGCGAGTAGGAGGAGGTTGCCAACGAGTCGGGGGAGGCTGGGGGGTCACCGGCGAGTCGGGGGAGGCCGGGAGGGGGTCGCCAGAGAATGAAGGAGAAGAGGAGAGGAGAAGAGGAGGGCATTTTGGGTATTTTTGATTTTTTTTTGGAGGGGAGGGGGCTTTTATCAAATTTGGGGGTGCTCAAATCCATGGGGGGGCCTTTATCAGTTTGGAGGGGGGCAATATCCGTTCCCTCAAGGCACCCACTCAATCTTTTAGAAACACCCCCATATTTCCCATATTACCCCTCTCATCTCCTTAATTTTTTTTCAAAAACCCTATCTACCCTCATCTCCCTCTCTCCCAACTAAGTCGCTCTTCTCCAGCACAACTCTTTCTCTGTCTCCCCTCTCCTCACAACTCTCTCCCTCTCTCACAGAGCAAGCCACCGAACAACCCCAGTAGATTACCGACTTCAACGCGCTTAGCCATCCCGCCGCCAGATGCTTCATTCTTTTGTGCATGTTCTTCATCTTTATATACACACACCTTGCTCTATTTTCTCCCCAGAGAAAAATGGTTATTATGGACTCTGTTGAAGTTGGTCGTTTCTTCAAGATCTTGATACCCATTTTCTCTACTAAGTTGGTAAGTTTATATCATGCATGAATCTCTTTCAATTACTATTCTTTGACATAGGATCTCTCACAAGTCTCTTTACTGATATCTGAATTCAATTCTTTTCTCCTCGTGTTGCCAAACAGATTAGGAAGAGCAAGAACAGGGACATGAGCACTTTTGTAAGCCCCAATTGTAAGATATGGCATGTCAACCTTCACATTGAAAACAATGATGTGTTTATGGGAGGAGAGAACTAGCAAAATTTTATACGAGACAATAACTTAGAAACTGGATACAAATTGCACTTCAAATATAAAGGTAATATGGTGTTTACCTTCAGAATCTATGACAAAACATCCTACAAGAGAGTCTCGGGAAAGAAGAATATCATCAAAGACTACGTTGACTTGGAATGGGACTCTTGTACAATATATTTTTGCACTTATAGTCTCCTCTTTCTTTGTTTCAATCTTTATTAAAAGTTAAAATGTGTTTCAGATTCAACCCCAATGCAAGCAATTCATTCGAGTCATAAAGAAGAGGCCGAGAAGATAACACATTGAATGCTAAGGCGGTCAAACCAGCAACAACTTCTAATAAGAGAAGTACCAAAGGCGAAGAGCATAAGAACACATTAAAAATTATCAAATATTTTGAGACCACCATAACGGCTAATAATCTGACTCAATGTTTCCTGGAAAAAAAAATTAAATCCTTTAGATATAGATTTGTGTAAAATTTTCATTAAATCTGCAAAAGTTGATTGTTCGATGTATATGATAACTAATGGTATGTAAATGAACACGTAGCACATTCCAAAGGCATCAGAAGAAACCATTGGCCTCTCTAGTCAGCATACCGGGTGTTTAATCACGGATCCAAATGGACATAGTTGGCCTTAGTAATGGTGGTCAGAGCGGCACCCGGATGTCTAAAGGTTGAGCAGAATTTACTCTTAAAACTCAAATGAAAGCATAAGATAGAGTTAGGTTCAAGGTTGTGTCAGCAAAAGGGAAGGACAATGTGATACACCTAAAAATGATCAAACTATGAACCAAATGATGACTGTAGAATTTTGAATAACTTTTGGTTAATTAGATCTTCTAGCATCTATAACTGTGATTTGTGTGATTTTCAGCTATTATATTCCACGGACTCTTTTTGTCGAAAGGCCTGATAACTTTGCTATGTGTATGCTTAATTTTCCAAGTGATCCCAAAAAATGCCATTTTCTGAGTCTTTATAGAATTGCGACCATGATCGCAGTCCTCTTTAGTAGGATTGCGACAATGATCGTAGTCCTCACAAATATGCCATGTTTTTAAGTCTTTATAGGACTGCAATCATAATCACAATCATCTTTACTAGAACGGCAATCATGATCATAGTTCTCAAAAAAATGACACATTTCTGAGACTTTATAGAACTTCGACTATGATCATAATCTTTTTTATTAGGACTGTGATCATGATCACAGTCCTCACAAAAATACCTTATTTTTAAGTCTTTATTAGGACAGCGATCATGGTCGTAGTCCTCACAAAAATGCCTTGTCTTTTAATCTTTATTAGGAATGCGACCATGATCGTAATTCTCACAAAAATATCATGTTTCTGAGTCTTTATAGGACTCTGACTATGATCGCAATTCTATCGTAGTTCTAAAATAATATCATGTTTCTGAATCTTTATAAGATTGCGACCATGATCGCATTCTCTTTATTAAGACTGCGATAATAATCGTTGTCATCTTTATTAGGACTGCCACCATAATCACAGTCTTCACAAAAATATCATTTTCTGAGTCTTTATAGGACTACAACCATGATCACAGTTCTTTTTATTAGGACTGCGATCATGTCCTCACAAAAATGCCTTGTTTTTAAGTCTTTATTAGGACCGCGGCCATGATTGTAGTCCTTAAAAAATGTCTTATTTTTTATTCTTTATTAGGACTGCGATCATGATCGCAATCCTTACAAAAATGCCATGCTTCTGAGTCTATATAGGACTGTGACCATTATCGCAATCCTCTTTATTAGGACTGTGACCATAATCTCAGTCCTCACAAAATGTCATGTTTCTGAGTCTTTATAGGACTGCAACCATAATCGCAGTCCCCTTTATTAGGATTGCAATCCTGGTCGCGGTCCTCACAAAAATGTCATATCTCTGAGTCTTTATAGGACTGCATCCACAATCACAATCCTCTTTATTAAGACTGCGATTATGATCATAGTCCTATGAAAAATGTCATGTTTCTGAACCTTTATATAATTGTGACCATGATCACAGTCCTTTTTATTATGACTGCGATCATGATTGCAGTCCTCTTTATTAGGACTATAATTAAGATCGCAATCCTCACAAAATTTATTAGGACTACAATTATGATTGTAATCCTCACAAAAATGCCTTATTTTAGTCTTTATTAGGACCGCGACCATGATTGCAGTCGTAACAAAAATGTCTTATTTTTTAGTTTTTATTAGGAATGCGATCATGATCGCAGTTCACACAATGTCATGTTTCTGAGTCTTTATAGGAATGCGACCAATATCGCAGTCATCTTAAGACTGTGATCACGGTCGCAGTTCTCATAAAATGACATGTTTCTGAGTCTTTAAAGGACTGCGACCATATTCACAATCCTTTTTATTAGTGCTACGACTATGATCGCAGTCCTCACAAAAATGTCATGTTTCTGAGTTTTTATAGGACTGCAATTATGATCACAGTCATTTTTATTAGCACTAGAACAATGATCGCAGTCCTCACAAAATTGTCTTATTTTTGAATCTTTATTAGGACCATATCATGATCGTAATCCTCATAGAAATGCCTTATTTTGAGTCTTTATTCGAATTGTGATCATGATCGCAGTCTTCACAAAATGTCATGTCTCTAAGTAGATCGCAGTCCGCTTTATTAGGAGCATGATCCGCGACAATGATCGCAATCCTCATAAAAATGCCATATTTCTGAGACTTTATAGGACTACGAGAATGATCATAGTCCTTTTTATTAGGATTGCAACCATAACTGCAATCCTATTTATTAGGACTGCAACCATGATCGCAATCTTCACAAAAAATACTTTGTTTTTTGAGTCTTTGTTAGAACCATGATCACAGTCCTCACAAAATACCCTTTTTTTAGTCTTTATTAGGACTGCGATCATGATCATAATCCCCACAAAATTACAATTTTTCAGCCTATATTGATACTGTGACAATGATCTCAGTTTTCACAAAATGCCCAAATTTTCAATTAATAAAAGGACTATAAGTATAGTCACAGTCTTCTAATAAGGGACTGCAACCTCATAGAGGACTACGATTATGAGTTGTAATCCTCATATCAGCGCCGCCATCATCAGCAGACTCCAGTTCACTGACATTGAATGATCCTTAATGCTTTTCAGATCTAAATACCACATCAATCACAAACACACAAAACTCATTGCGAGCACAAACAAACGAGATCTGCAAAAAGTCGATTCTAAAAAAATAATTGTGGTCAGGTTGATCCGCGAATTATTTTGCGTCGGGGTCAGGGTTAAGGGGAGAACAACATTGGGGCAGGAAGAGAAGGAGTTTGAGTTCAATTTATCAAAAAGCATAGAAGAATTTTTTTTGGTTTTTTGATGGAAGGGACGAAGTTGAGGAGGAAGGAGGTTGGGTGCCTTCAAAAGTTGGGTGTGTGCCTTCAACAATTTTGAACGAATAATTTGATTTTTTTGTAATTTTATAAAACTTTAAAGGTGATATTGTCTTTTAATCTAAGGATATTACTGTCAATCAAAATTATTGAAATTTGCGTGGGTGCCATAATCAAGGGAGTAGATATTGCCACCCCAATAGATGAAGAAGGCACCACGTAGACTAAGGGACCCACAATTTTGATATATGCACCCCTCAAAAAAAATCAAAAATAGCCAAAATGCCCTCTTCTTCTTTTCCTCCTCTCCCTCCCTCGCCGTCGACCACCCGACACCCCTCCCTTACCGGCGATGCACCCTCCCTTGCCAGAGACCCAGCGGCAACCCCTCAGCCTCCCCTCTTTCTGGTAACATGTAACCCCGGTTCCAGATGTATGCGTGTTAATACTAGCACCTGAGACAGTGTAAATATTCGATTTGACCATCCTTATAGCTAGATTGAGCCCATTTCAGCTCTAGATGTTATTTCTCAATATTTTGAATTTTTCTAAATTTTCTGAAATTTTTCTAAAATTTTTGAAAAAAATCTCAAAATTCGGGACTGGTTGGTGTCACTGATAGACTCCAAGATTTTTAATTAATAATTAGAGATGAATTTAATGAATCTGACTTCTCGGCGTCATTCAGGACGACATCTTCTATTTTTGAGAATTTTTGGAGATTTTTTTTTAATTAATCAAATTTTAACCAAACTAAATTAATTAATTAATTAATAATTTTGCAAGTCGACCAACTCATTTAAGCTCTGCTCTACTCTTCAGAGTACAGTGATATGCAAATTTTACATTGAAAACCCTATAAAACTTTTATTGCAAAGAACTCCTTTTTAATCAAACTGAATGTTTAAAAAATAATTAAATAACAAAATTTTTACATAAAAGAAATGAATAAGATTATATTTACGAATTACCCCCGCCCTCTCTTCTTCCACCTCCGATCACACACAGTACGCGCGTACTGTGCGCACAGTATGGAGCTGCGTGTGTGTGATTTCTCTGTCAACCCAATCCATACCCTATTAAATATTAAACTATTAAATGTTCTAATTAGAAATTATAACAAAAATGTTCAAAGGTATGGGGTTAAATAAATAATATGGATCACGGATATCAGTAGATTGATTCTAATGTAATTGTCTAGCTCCTTTAAACATATTTCGGGTACCGTCTTAGAGGTTCGTCATAACAAGGCACCCGTTGCTGGTCTGTACACGAAGAGGTAAGTGTACACGCTTCCCTTCTGTTTGACTTTCCTATTGATTGTGATATCCTTTGACTGTTATCTCTTGACATCATATTCATGGTTATCAATATTGTCTTGCAATCATGTTATACGTTCTTTTCTCCGATTATACGGCTAATTATTGTATTCTTGATATTATCACCAATTTTCTCTCGTGACCATGTTACATTGTTTTGCATATCATCTTTGCATCTCGTTACTGATTATACATGCATCCAAACTAAAATTGGCATGACTGTTTCTGTATGATAGACTCACAGAGGTACATGAGCACTTCTACTGATCATAACTTGAATCAAGATTCTTAATGATTATTAATTGAGTATATGATTGATTACTAAAACCTGTATGTTGGATGATATTGTCATCCTGATATTACCAAAAATTAATTGAGGAAGTTGATTAATATATTTTGTGAAATAATTCGAGGACATTTTGTTGGATTATAATACATATGGTCACGACCAGTTTACTGTGATCAGTGGATTATATATTTAATGACACTGATACTACTTGCACGACTCTGCATTCATCTCTTGATATTGCTATCATTTACGTTCTTTCATGATCATGATGTACACTGTATTCATTATTAGACATTGACATCCTCGATACCGCTTGTGATCATGTTATACTAAGTCACATACTGTTTTGCACTTGTATTGATTAATAAAATCAATCAAGTCGGGATTACTGGAGGAGACTGGAAGTAGGAGATCATGGATGTATGCTTGGAAGGGTGGCTCCTTAGAGAGCCTTGCCAAATGTGATTTGTGTATTTGATTCAGTGATTTGTGATTATGTGATTCAGTGATTATGCACGTATTTATTGTTATAAGAATCCTGAGTATACTGAACTGTTTCTCCTTGCTATTCAGGATCCACAAAGAGTATCACTTGTTTGATTCGCAGTTGTCCTGTAGGATGTGGCACAAGATGATTGAATTAGTATAGAGTTAATAAATTCAAGACATAGGCACTTGCATCTTATGTTGCGTTGTCTTCAGTGATCTAGTATGCCTTATCCTGCCTCCTTCACGTGATCTATGCCTGGCATATGTTTTCATGATACCGACACCTGAGATTACTATGACATCTATTATCTTGATTACATGATTTTTCTGGATTTGTCATGTGATTTTAAATTGTGATTATGAGTTTTTGTGATCTTGTGATTATGATACACGATATTTACTCGTCCATGACATCTCATGTTTATTATATGACATCTCATGTTTATTATATAGCTGTCACGATATGCATTCACGGACTTACCATACATGATCTATTGATTTGTCTATTCCCGTTATTGTTATCTCTTTTAGTCCTCGATTCTGTTATACATATTATTCATATTACTCTGATATCTCGCTCGTATTACTATTGGGTTTTCATATTTTCTCTTCTGTCTCTGTACACTTACTGTTTTGATTTTGACGGACCTATATTATTTTTCAGCATCTAGACCAGAGGAACCAGTATAAAAGAGTTGACCGTCGAACACATTATAGTTCATTCGTCACTCTGGTAAGTTTAGTTTTCCTTATTTGACTTGTAATATTCAGATATGGTAGATGATATTGTTGATGATTCAGTAATTCATATATGTGTTTTATCCCTGCGTTTGATTGTAAATGCATGTATATGTGCTATCCTGCTCGTAATTGACAGCTCAATGTATTCATAGAAGTGATTTCACTCTTCGTGAGTGTATGTTGGTCATTGTCACGTATGAGTACCCAGTATTTTAGGAAGCGAGACATGACATGATTTTGTTAATAGCAGAGCCAGGTTTTTATGTCACATACATATACAATTAGGTCCACATATATGATAATTATCCATGAAATTATCTGAATAAACAGTCACTTGACTCCTTTCTCTGACTCCGTACTCGTACACTCAATCCTCGAAAATTCTTGAACCATCACCCTGATCTGACTATTTCATCTATCTGCTTGTGTCTTCATGCAATCATCGTACCCTACTATGTCCCCGCATGATCATGTCTGGTTAGACTATTATTAATCTGGGTTTAGATTAATAATAGATTATTGAGGATTTGACATGATCATTTGGACAAGGAAGAATAATAGAGAGTAAACATTGAGGAATTAGAGTAAGTTGAATGGAAATTCGGAGATTTAAAACTTAGTTGGAATTAATGAGGTACATGTTTGCTAGGAAATTATAGTAAGATTGAGGACTTATGATAAAAATCATGATTGAATTAAATAGTGATCAAATTGCATCAATATATTGAATTTGATAACGATGAATTTGAAGATGAGGATGTGGATCTTGGGATGATAACCAGTTCACAAGAATTTTAATAAATAGAACTATTGCGTTGGACAAAATATAACATTATCCTAGATCAGATTGCTTTATTTTGGTTTTAGAGGACAAGAATCTTGGAGTTTTCATATTTAAGTAATACTTTAGGAATATCAATCATAATTTAAGGTTTTTGCATTAATCCTATGACTCTTAGTGCAGGAACATGGCAATTGAATACATTGATAATCTGAGAAACTCTATGATCTTCTGATTGAGAAATCAATAGAAGTAGACTGGGAGAACATGAGAACTAGAATTCTTGTAACACACAATCATTACACTAAAGAAGATTGGAAGATTAACATGATTTGGATACACTTGAAGTGAATTCTCGATGATATTCCTGATTTTGCTGTCACTAATTGACGATGCTACTAGGATCCTAGAGAAATCAATCTAAATTATTAGCAGATAGTCAAAATTGGAAGACTGATCTTACAAATAAAATTATACTCTCAGGATTTATTGGAATTTTAGTTATAATTTGATGTATCGGGGAATGTATTAAACCGGCATGTGATCAGGCGAGAGTACGACTCTTCTTCGACCAAATACGATAACTTCTACTTTGAGTTGACTTCATACAACTTCTAATGGACGTGAAACTCTATGATCAGTACCTCCAGCGCTTCCTACCATGATGAAGACCATTTATAAATATTCCTACCCTTATTCTCAATTGACCTCCTCAAAGTTTGCCCAATCTATTAAGACTTAACTTTCAAACTAGTTCATGTTCCGGATTACTGATTTTATCTACATTCTTTAAAGTTTTTTCAGTAGCAAACTCTCACTTGAATATCACATTGTATTGATTTATGACCTCAGTAATACCCGACTTTATCTCTGCTAAGGATCAACTCAACTAGATCTATTATCATGGACAAATATACATGAGATTACATAAGTTATATGATAATGATAGTAATTAATTGGACCTTGTATGACGATGGACCCAAAGTACTCACGACATTTGGTTTCTCCTGTAATCAGACTAATTAGTGATCAGATGGCTATTTTTGTCTTGTTAAGGAATCATAGATGAGAGGAAGAGATGGATATATCTAAAATCTTATGAAGATCAATGAAGTTGAAAACTCAAGCTTTGAGGATTAAAAGCAAAATATAAAAGCAAGATTATAGAGATCAATCTAGAAGGTCTATTGAGGTTTGAAATAAGAACTAATAAATATTTGTAGTGGTCAGTTTCTGACTTGCGCAAGATCAAGGCACGTGTCTCATCATATCAGAAACTCTTGAAGACAGACAATAGGGTATGCGAAGCAGAGCTTCTCCCTTTGAGCATCCTCGTGGCCCCGAAGGTACTCTTCCTTCTGAGAAAACCACTGTCCTGAGGGTGCTCTTCCTTCCGAAAGCATTGGCACCCCGAGATCAATCATTCTTATCCCGAGCAATACGGCCACAACAACCGACCTTCTTGATATTCACCTACATTCATGGAGTCTATTATGGTGCCAGGTCATCCCACGTTTTCAAATGTTGCAGCAACTCCTACTTTAGTGCAGACTGTTACAGAATATAGCAGAAACTACTCCGTAATCAAGGGTATACTCTAGGTCATAAAGGAATCGCAATATGCAGATCATGCGGTTATTGAAATCCGCATGACCCGACTGCACATGAAGACTCCCCCGGTTATATATACTAGGAGATTGACAAAGAAAAAGGCCAAGGCTTCCCCATAAAAAAACCACTAACACTTTCCCAGAAGAAAAGAAAAAGAAGAGATCAAACCCTAAAGATACAGAGAATCCCACTGTAATCTGATACTTTAATAGATTTCTAACTCTGTAGAATTCACTGTAACATCTTAAAAATAGTAAATTCTCTCCCTCCTCCCCGTGGTTTCCCAAAATTGGGTTTTCACGTAAAATCCTTTGTCTTTCATTGCTTAATTATTCTCTCACAAATCTCATTACAAATTAAGTATAGATAAATTCTCCCGAGGAATTTACCCCTACATTTTTGATGCTTTCATTGAGATCCGAGTTTCTACGCTTAAGATATCTCCTCCCTCAACCTTCCTCAAAAAGCCTCTTCCAAATCGACGATGGCCCCCGTAAGCGAGTCACGACAATGCGACCTCCAAAGGCAAGGCCAGAGCGACCACTGGGGATACGACCCCCAGACCGACTAGCTGTCAACCGTGCACCGAGGGCATAGACTCCATCTCATCACCAGTGCTATCCATTAGCGTCGTCCCCGCTCACAACAAAAACCAGCTCTTTAAGATGCTCCACAAGATAAGATAGCAGATGAAGGAATAACAACTATAGTCAGATTGTGAGCAAAAGCAGATGACACTCGATCGTGACAACATTCTCTGTGAAAAAGAAGAGTGGAAGCTACTCATCCAACAACTCCAGACCTAAGTCGTTGCCCTCTAGAACAACTCCACGTGGAGAAAGGCCAAAACTGAAAGTGGGAGGTCCCAAAATCTCCATGACCTCGATGAGCTAATCTAGAAGTGGGTCATGGAGGCCAAGTTATCTCAGCACTTGATCCCAACCACCCAGTTTCCAAGGACATCCAGGAGTGTGAGCTTCCGAGAAAATTCTCGACTCTCACCCTCGACAACTACACAGGTGTGAGTGATCCAGTTTAGCACATCCGCCATTTTTAAGATAAGATGATGCTCTACTCCCGCAATAACCTGATAATGTGCTTACCTTCCCTTCAAGCCTGAGGGGCGTGACATCAGAGTGGTTCTACTCCCCGCCACCGTGCTCTCTCCATAAGTTCTTGGAGGTTGTTGAGGCCTTCATCACATAGTATGCCACTCGCCAATAAACCAAGAGGAGTAGTCACTACCTCCTCTCCGTCAGGATGAGGCCGGGAGACAGCCTCAAGTCCTAGATCATCTTCTTTCAGAACCAGCTCACCATGGTCTCCAACTGTGGTGAGAGAAATCTGCACTCGCGTTTATCAATGGACTGCAGGTCACTCATCTTCTGTACAAGCACCTCTTGAAGTACAATATCTCCAAGATGAGTGAGGTCCTTTCTCGAGCACAACCATACATCCAACTTGAGGAGGCAATAAAGGCTTCTTTCAACTACCCTGCAAAATCAAACGATGACAAAATAAAGTCAAAGTCAACTCACGAAGCTCCCAACCACGCTCTAGACGGCATCAGGGGCAGCCTCCTTATAAGAAGCAGACACTCATTGCCCTCTCCCTGAGTCCACTTCAGAGCTACAAGTCAACTCAACACTTCCCTCCATTAAAGTTTTCGATCAACAAAATGTTCAATACCTTCAAAGATCAGTCATGGATCAGACGGCTCGAAGTCGATCCGGCCCAATCCCTCACAACTCAGTCAGAGGATTATTGCTCTTACCATGACTATAAGGGGCACCAAACCATCTATTTCTAAGCCCTCAGAAGATATCTGGAGGAGCTCATTCAGTAAGGCTTCCTCAAGAAGTACGTCCTTACCCCTGAGGCAGAAGTACGTCCTTACCCCTGAGGCAATTTCTAGGCAGCCAAATACACAGCCTCCCGAGAGCAAAATGCGATCGATCAATACAAAATGATCGACTGACTTTCCGACTTTCACACTTATAATGTACACCCTTCCAATCTTACCTTTATGTATTGCATTTATGAGAATAAAATATTATTCAGTGCTTTGCTTTTTGCAGCACAGTCATCCGTCCACACGCCACATTGATGGGATATCCCCCACGCAGAGGTAGCCAAGAAAACCCCCTGTGATGGGATGTGCCCCCACTCGGAGGCAGCTCTGACGTACATCTAGCCATGTGCCCTGATGATGGGATGTGCCCTACTCAGAGGCGGTTCTAACTTCTATCCATTCGTACACCCCGATGATGAAATTTCCCTCACTCGTAGGTGAAAATGCGATCTTTCGCTGAGGGGATGTGCCCCCACTCGAAGGATCGTGTCTGTACACTCCTAAATGGGATGTGTTCCCGCGTGAAAGTGTTAACGCAGACATGCCTGGGGCCTTTCTTGGTAGTCCTACTGGAACCGAAACTCTCCGTTGTGGGATTTCCCCACTCGGAATCACCCGCTCTACTGCAGGGATGTGCCCCCTCTCATAGCACCTGATCTTTCGTTGATGGGGTGTGCCCCCTCTCATAGCACCCGATCTTTCGTTGATGGGATGTGCCTCCACTCAGAGGATCGCGTCTATACACTCTGTTCGGTTCACACCGAGCAATTCCAAAAACACCAAATAGAGTGAAGTAATAAAAGTAGAAAGTCATGTGTGGTGATTGGATTAAGTATACCGTGTAGCCTAGGGCTAACAAGTCATGTCTCCGAGGAGAGATGCGATGCAAGCTTTTTGGTATCTTTCATTTAAAAATAAGTGATATTTCTATTTTTTAAAAGAACTAAAAAATGAATATGGTTTGATTTATAGTTGGTTTAAGGATTGAAAATAAGATTAAGAAAGATTTTGGAAAAGATGAATTCGAAGAAAACTCAAGCGAAGGAAAAATGAGTTTGTTTTTAGAAAGAGGAGAGATCCGGGATCACTAATCTACTACTCAACTACTTACTTTTCTCTTGAAGGTTTTAGTGACTCAACTTGATCATAGGGAAAAGTTAAAACTTAATTTTTGAAGCGTAAATAAGATGAATTTTTTGAAAAGTTAACTTCATTTTTTAGCACAATTTTGAAGACAGAATATTAAATCATCAAGCGAAACGAGCAAGTATGGAATAAAAATGATTTTAAAAGTTGTATTTTTTTAAGCAAAAATTGAAGTCCAATACTCATCCTCATGTGCCTTCAAGAACACTCGCAGAAAGCAAGGTTTGAACTAAAGCATTCAAATAATTCAAGTAGGTTTTCAAAATTGATCAAGAAGAAGTTAAAGCAGCAGAGAGAGATTAGTGAGCTCAGAAAGAAAGCACTTAGCTACTCATAGAAGAAAGAAAACGATCACTAGAAATTAAACTCAATATACTGGAGAAATGGAGATGAAGAGAAGCCCATTGAAGCTTTATTGATGTCACTTCATATGTAAATTACAACACTCTTTCTCTTTTTTTTTGATGGACTAAGCTAGAGCAGAATAAAGAAAACAAAAATGGAAATTACAACTGATCAACAACTAACTAACAAAATCCTAGCCTTAAGAATAAAAGCCTAAACCCTAATTCTCTTATATGTCTTCTCTCTCTGCATAGTGCTCTATTTATAGGAGGAGAAGCAGTGGGATAAACATGTGGAGATAAGATCAAAATCTCTGGTCCAACGGCAAAAGATCTGTCGCGAAAACGCGGCCGGCCTGATCCTGGCCATTGGATCACCGCTCTGAGCGCATGATCCTCCTCTTTCAGTTTCTTCCATTTATCTTTTCTCTAGATCTCTTGATTTGAGGATATCTCCATTTATCTTTGAACTAGATAAACTTATCTTTAATTAATTCGGATTAAATTGGGATAATTGGCTTTTTCTTCTCTTTCTCCATTAATTACACATGCACACCATTAGACAATAAACTAATTAAATAACAGAGTTTAAATAAGAATAAACATGAAAATATGACATAAAATATGCAGTGCACGTGTATAATCACACCCCACACCTATCTTTTGCTAGTCCTCAAGCAAAAACAAAAGACTGAGAGATTATTAAGCCACTTTCGCAGGTCACGCGACTGTACTGAGCATGTGCAGCAAGTCTTTAAACATCTAGGTTTTTCCTAGAGGAATTATAGTATCCTGAAGGTTTTCAGTGGATTACACCCACAAGATAAAAATAATAAAAAAATGTTAGTAATTTCTTTTTTGAAAATTCCTTTTTTAAAGAGAGAAAAATATTTTGAAAAAAACTTTTACAAAAAACTTAAGTGATTTATAAGTCTTAAGTTTATTAAATTAGTCATTCCTAAACTGTAGTCTTGAAGCAAAAACTAATAATCATTGAAGGAAAGGATTCAAACTGTTTTTCTCACTTAATCTATTATTTTACCCTAAATCACATGCACCTTATGATAGTGAAATTTTGCTTGGGATTTTTCAACTCCAACTCTTATGCCTTATTGTTTTGATTATGGCGATATTTATTCCTTAGTTTTATTATGTTTTCAAATTCACTCATGTAACGAGTCTTTAGCCGATGACTCTCAAATATGATGATTTTAGGGCACCAGATGAGAAAATACTCCTCAGATTTAAGGACTCACGCAAACAAGGCCACAAAACTAAAGATTTTATTGGTGATATGAACTACTTTTATACGTGAATACTTATACTTTATGAGGCACAACTCTCAGCTTAATCAGAGAGTTTTTGATATATATATATTATTTTTTCTTCTTTTCTTTTTTATAAGGCACATGAGTCTTTGTTTTGAATCCAAAGTGATTAAGTGTATAAAGTGCATATTTCATCAAGATAAAATTCAAGACCAAACTACTTTCCAAATTTTCTTTCTAAACCTAAAAATCAACAAATAATCTTATTTCTATCAAATATTAAGAAATCTAATTATGATTCCCTAATACTTAAGATTATCTCAATATTTCACAAAAATAGATCAAACATTGACACTTCAAAAATGTTTTTTTTATTTTTTATCTTTTATTTTTAAATGTTAAATGTTAGTGCTCCTCCCTCACACCTATCTCATGCATTGTCCCCATGTATGAATGAAATGTATAGATGCATGAAATAAAATGTAAGGTGATGATGTTACCGATACATTTGGTCAAACAAACCCATCACTGTCTCATTTTTTGGCACCGATTCCAAGAACGATTTAAGGCGTTGACCATTAACCTTGAATTCATTACCATTCCTAGGGTCGTAGAACTCTACTGCATCGTGTGGAAACATGGTACTCACAATTAATGGCCATGTCCATCTCGATTTCAGCTTTTCTGAAAAAAGATGAAGCCTAGAGTTATAGAGTAAGACTTTTTGTCCGGGGACAAAAGTCTTCCTTATAATAAATTTATCATGAAAAATCTTACCCCTATTTTTATTATCTTTGCATTTTCATAGGCTTTGTTTCTCAATTCCTCAAGTTCAAAATTTGAGGTTTTCGAAGTTCACCATCCTTGTCTAGATCAAAGTTCAATTGTTTAATTGCCCATAAAGGCCCGACTCAAAGCTCAACAGATAGGTGACAGGTCTTTCCAAAGACTAATATATAAGGAGAACACCCTAGAATCGTTTTGAAAGCAGTCATGTAGGCCTATAAGGCATCTATCAGTTTGTGGACTAATCTTTTCAATTTGACTCACAATCTTCTCCAAAATAAGTTGATTTGTCTATTGTAGACCTCTACCTGCCCACTTGTTTGAGCATGATAAGGTGTGAAAAACTTGTGTGTTATGGCATATTTTCACATAAGAGCTTCAAAAGATCTATTGCAGAAATGAGTGTCATTATCGCTGATCATGACACGAGGGGTTTCGAAAAGTGAGAAATATTCTCTTTCAAGACCTTGACAACAACTTTATTATCATTTGTCTTGCTAGGAATAGCTTCAACCCACTTGGACAAACAGTCCACAACAAGCAGAATATTGGTTCCCCAATAAATTAGAAAAAGCACCCATAAAGTCAATGCCCAAAACATAAAAAAAATTCCATTTTTAGAATTGAATTGAGGGGCATCATGTTACATTTCGAGATCCTACCTACCATTTGACATCTTGGGCATGTCTTGCAGAATTCAAAAGCATCTTTGAATAAAGTGGGCCAATAAAATTCACGTTGTAACACTTTTCAGCAATGTTACGGAGACCAAAATATCCACCGCATGCAGCTCTGACCAAGGAAAGAACACTCTTAACTTTCTCGCTGGGGATATATCTCCTAATGATTTGGTAAGAATAATACTTAAAAAGATAAGGTTTCTTTCAAAAAAAATACCGGACTAAAGATAAGAACTGGTAAACATCTTGCTTCGTCCACTGAGATGGTGTTTAGTTTGTTGCTAAGTAGTTAATTATGTCGGCAAACCATGATTCCTTAAAGGCAACTAAGAGTTGTTCATCAGGAACTTGTCATTGATAGGCAGTTCATTGTAAGGAGCATTAGGGATACGTGAGAAATGATCAATGATAATGTTTTCTATACCCTTTTTGTCTCGAAGCTTGAGATCAATTCTTGAAGAAGGAGAATCCAACGAATGAGTCGGGTCTTGGCATCCTTCATAAGCATGAGGTATCTAAGCGCAGAATGATCGGTGAATATGGTAATTTTTGACCCAAGTAGATATGGTCAGAATTTCTCTAAAGCAAACACAAAGCTAAGATTTCTTCTTGGTTGTAGTGTGGTTCAATTGAGCATCATTTAGAGTCTCACTTAAGTAGTAGATCACGTGCTGCTTGTTATTAATGTGCTATTCTAAGACAACATCAATAGCAAAATCTGAAGTATCACACATGCTCTCGAACGGCTTTGACCAATCTAGGGCAAAAATGATTTGGGCATAAATGAGTTCTTTCTTAAGCTTCTCTCAAGCATAAAGACATCTATTATCGAAAGTGAAGGGCATGCCTTAGCTAAGAGATCGGTTAAGGGTCTAACTTTTACTAAAGTCCTTAGTAACCTACGATAGAATCCGGCGTGTCCTAAGAAGGATCGGATATCTTTCGCACATTTAGGTACAAGAAGCTTAGTTATGACATCTATCTTCGTCTTATCTACTTTAATTCTTTTCCTTGAGATTTCATATCCGAAAACTATTCTATGTCTTACCATGAAGTGACATTTTTCTTAATTTAGTGTCAAGTTCTTTCAGCACATCGTTGAAGATGAGTTCAAGATGGTGAAGACATTGATTGAATGAATCTCCATAAATAGTGTAACACCCCGTTCCCAAAATACATACTTAGATACATATTCAGATTTTTTTTTGAACTTATTTTTTCAATTTACTTCTCATATTTGTTTCTGTTTAAGGATTATTTATGCGATTGGTTTGCATTGGATCCAGATTCGTAGACTCGGAGTCAGCCTAATTTGAACCCGGGCACTTATCCTAGTGTATTGCTCGATTTGATATTTTTGGTAGTCAAAATTTACCATTTCAATATCAAACATCATTTTTCAATATTTTAAATTTTTCATAATTTTTTGAAATTTTCGAATTAAATTGCAGAATCTTCAAAATCAGTGTCAGCCGGTATCGCTGGTCGATTCTAGAAGTTTTAATTTACAAATGGAGTTGAATTTCTGAAATCCGCTTTCACATTATTTCTTTGAATTATATTTCTAACTCTATGTATTTTTGGAGATTTTTCTAAATTTATCGAAACTCGGCCAGATTTGGTGTCGGCCGTATCACTAGTTAATTCTACGATTTTTAATTGAAAATGAGATTTTATTTCTAAAAACCAATTTCATATTTTCTCAGGGTGATATTTTCTACCTCTGAGAATTTTTGGGGATTTTTCTGAAATAGTCAGTATTTCTCGAATTATTTAATATTATTTATTTTAAAATCTTTTCTCTTTCTTCTTTCATTCTTTTCATTTCCTTTTCTTTTTCCCCCATCACCCATCTGCCAACTCACTCCCCCTACATGGGGCCTGCCCCCATTACTCCCCGTCCTATCACTCTCTTTCACTCTCTCTTTCTTTTTCTTTTTTTTTCCTTCTTTCTTTTATTTTCTCCTCCTCTCCTCCTCTCCCTCTCTCTTCTCCCCGGCGACGGCGACCAGCGCCGCACGTCGCGCCGACGACCTCCAACTCCGGCCATCTCTACTGCCTCAACCACTTCCTCTCCTCCTCCCCTCCTCCATCCACTCCACCAAGCACACTGCCATCTCCAACTGTTTCTTCTTCTTCAACCATCTCCACTATTTCCTACCACCACTTCCACCATCTCTCCACCACCTTCTCTTCCTTCAAACTCTTCCCCACAACCACCTCCTACCACCATTAAGAAAAACCATAATAACCACTACCAATTTCCCAAATTACCTCCATCTCCATCTTCTTCATCTCCACCAAATCCATCACCAACACACCCTTTCCTCTTCCTTTCCTCTTTGGGGTGGCTGACGGCCACCCCCGGCCTGCACCTCCCTAGCGCCCCTGGCCGTGCGGCCATGTACTGGCTGTAACACACATATTCCTGAATACGTATTTAGATACGTATTCTAATTTTTTGATCATATTTTTTTATTTAGTTGTTATATTTGTTTTTGTTTTATGATTATTTGTGTGATTGTTTTGTATTGGATCTGGATTCGTGGACTCAGAGTCAGCCTTGACCTGGACCAGGAACCCGATACTAGCATACTGTCCGATTTGATCTTTTTGGTTGTACGATTTGACCAATTTTAGTTTCAGACACTGTTTTCCAATATTTTAGAATTTTCATGATTTTCTGAAATTTTTCAACATTATTCTGCAAAATCTACAAAACAAGTGTTGATTGACATCGCTGATCGATTCCCAGATTTTTAGTTTCTAAATGGAGTTAAATTTTTAGAAACAGCTTTCACATTACTTCTTAAAATCTCATTTTCTATCTAAATACATTTTTTAAGATTTTTTCTGAATTTATCAAAATTTGTCCGATTTTTGTGTCGACCAGTATCGCTGAAAGATTTCAGATTTTTAATTTAAAATTATATTGAATTTCGTAAATATGATTTCATCAGGCATCTTAAAATAATATTTTCTATTTTTGAGAATTTTTCGGAGCGTTTATGAAACAGTCAAATTTTACCTTATTTAAATAATAATATTATTTATCGACTATTTTCCTTTCTTACTTTTTATCCCTTTCTTACTTTTTCTCCCCCTCTTTTTTAGTTAATTATCCTATTTTATCCTACTTATTTATTATTTAATAATACATTTTAATTATATTTTTAATATTTTCTTTTCTTTTCCTTTTTCTTCTTTCCTTTCCTTTCTTTTCTCTTCTTTCTCTTTCTTCCTTTCTTTTCCTCCCCTACTCCCCATGCTCCCCACTCCCTGCCAACGAATGGCACACCATCAGTTAGACCATCTCCCCCACTCCTTTCCCATACTCTCCTTCTCCCTCTTCTTCTTTTTAATTTCCTTTCTATCTTTCCTTCCTCTTTCCCCATCTTCTCAATTCTCTCCTTCTCTCCCACCAACACACACTCTCTCCTCCCTCCTTGAGTGGTCGCCGCCAGCGCCGCCGCCCCTCCTAGCCGGCGCCATCGTCCACCCAACCTCCCCACTTCTCTTCCCCACTTCCCTCTTCTCCAACTCCACACCCTCTTCTTCACTTTCTCCAAAACCCATCACTCCAATTTCATTTTCTTTTCCAAAATCCACCTTCAAATTCCTCAATTTCTCCACTCCCATCACCCAACCACCATCTCCTCCTCCTCTAACTCCCCAACACACCACCATCAACCACCACCACCATCAACAATAACAAACAACAACATCAACAACAACAAAACCCAACCCCACCTCCTTCCTCCCTCGGGCCCAGGCCACGCCGCCCCCTGGTGGCGTTGTTGCCCCCAAGGCCGCCGGCGGTGGCCGCCGTCGGCCACCTTCCCACTCCCCCCTCCTTTCTTCTTTTCTTCTTTCTTTCTTTCTTTCTTTCTTTTCTCTTTTCCTTTTTCTCTTCTTTCCACTTTTACCCTCCCCTTCATTTCCCATTACCCCACCTTATCCAACACACACTCCTACAACTCTCTCTCTCTTAGCTTCCTTCTCTCTTTAACTAATTCTTCTTTCTTTCTCTCTCCTCTCTCTAATATATATATATATATTATATATATATATATATATTAATTATATAAATTATATGGATTAGTAGCGTGTACGTGTTTATGGTGTTCCAGGATTTATGGCAGTTTTTGGTGATTTTAGGCGAGTACTTTTCTTGTGTCGCTTCATGCCTTACTAATTCTATTCTAGGGCTCGATATAGTTTAAGTGCTTTGATATCATCAATTCATGTTTAGTAACTGCTACTCTAGCGTTTATTGCATGATATATTGATATGTGGATGTCTTGTTACTACCCTTACATGCCAACAATTGCGACTCTAGCTTTTAATACATGATGCCTCGTTATGCGAGTCGATATATAATATGCGAGTGATTTTCTAAAATTAACATGTTATTTGAATACATGTTTGACCATTATTATAATTCATTAAACTGGTATTATACTTGCATGATATGCCTAGATACGCTCTCGCGTTGCTCAGCTTCGCATAGCTAATTAAAAGATTAATTTATTATGTTATAGATATGGTTGTGAAGAGTTGAAATGTTTAACTATACTGTTCTCTTATACTATGTTATATGACCAGATGATTACCTAACATATGATGCTGTAACTTGTATTCAACTCACCCCGATACCAACATGTCAACTAGCTGACACTGATATGTTACACTTGACACCTGATCCCTTACACTTGATATCTGACACCAGTACTTAACATGTTATCACTCAACACTGACACCTGATATCTGATAGTTGACAATTGACATGCTATCACTTATACTTGACATATGCTATCACCTGGTACTAACACATTTGACTTGTGACACCTGACTGGATACTATTACACCTGACACTGGTATTACATTGCATATTCATGTTATCACTTTGACGGGGACCTTGACATGATTATTATACTGCTACTGACATCTGATACTCCTGAACTCCTGAACCCCAGTACTCCTGCACTCCTGTATCCCCTGTACTCGTATCCCCTGCACTGTTACTCTTGTTAATAGCACAGTCATACCGGCGTCCGGCAGAGCTTGCATGGTTAGGGATGACGAGGATGTATCCCACGATCATGCTAGCGTCCGACAGATCCTGAATGGAACTAAGTGCCACACTGAGCAAAGTGCCACGCCGCACACGTGGTGGGGACCACCTCTTCAATCTGTGGGGGCCACCTCTAGAATAATTTCTCACACAGAACAAAGTGCCACATGAAGCAAAGTGCCACACCAAACACGTGGTGGGGGCCACCTCTTGAATCTGTAGGGACCACCTCTTGAATCTGTGGGGCTACCTCCTGAATCTATTCTCCAAAGGAAATATTCCTCGATTCTAATGTAATTGTCTAGCCCGTTAAACAGATTGTGGGTGCCTTCTTAGAGGTTTGTCCCAATAAAGAACCCATTAGTTGTCTACACACGAAGCGCAAGTGTACACGCTTCTTTTCTTTGACTTTCATATTGATGTAGTATTATCCTTTAACTGTTATCTCTCGACATCATGTTCATAGTTATCAGCATTGCCTCGCGGTCACGTAATACTTTCTTTTTCTCTGATTATATGGCTAATTATTTATTCTTGATATTATCATCGATTTCATCTCGTGATCATGTTACATTGTCTTACATATCATCTTTGCATCTCATTACTGATTATGCATGCATTCAAACTAAAATTGGCATGACCAATTGCATATGATAGACTGACTAAGGTACACGAACACTTCCACTAATCATAACTTGGATCTGGACTCTTAATGATTATTAATTGAGTATATGATTGATGACTAAAGACTGTATATTGGATGATATTGTGATCCTGATTTACCGGAAATTAATTGAGAAAATTGATATTTTGTGAAATTATTCAAGGATATTTTATTAGATTATAATACATACGGTCACGACTAGTTTACTATGACCACTAGATTACATATTTAATGACATTGACACTACTTGCACAACTCTATATTTATCCTTAATATTGCTATTGTTTACATTGTTCTATGATCACGATGTACACTGTATTCACTAGCAGACATTGACATCCTCGATATCGACTTGTGATCATGTTACACTAAGTCACACACTGTCTTGCACTTTATTTATTAATAAAATCAACCGAGCTGAGTTTACTGGGGGAGACTGGTAGTAGGGGATCAGGCATGTGTGTTTGGAAGGGCGACTCCTTCGAGGGCCTTACCAAATGGGATTTCATGATTATGTGATTCAGTGATTGTAACCCTCGGTTCCTTATGTATGGGTGTCAATACTGGTATCCGATACCCGATGTAATCATCTTGGTAGCCGAATTGAGGCCATTTCAGTTTAGATATTATTTCCAGTATTTTAAATTTTCTAGATTTTCCAAATATTTTGAAAATTATTGGAGAAGAATCTCAATTTGGGGTCGATCAGTGTCACAGACTGACTTCGAAATTTTTTAATTAACAATTAGGAATGAATTTTGGAGATTCGACTTCACAACAATGTTCAAGATGACTTTTTCTATTTTAAAAAATTTTGAGGATTTTTCTAAATTAAAAGAGTTTAATCCAATAAAATAATGCTTAAATTATTTATTCAAAAGAAAAAGAAATTAAAAAATAAAAAGTGCCACATTTTTGCTAAGACCAAATTTGAACCAAAGCACCCAAGCCCAAGAGCCCAATGATTTTACCAAGGGGCCACACTTATTTGTGGTGTATACTCCCACACTTTTTTATTTAACCCCCACTGCAACAACTTCAACTCTCTCACTTTCTCCCCACTCTCTCTAACTTCTCCTCCATCTTCTCTTCAACTTGTTTCCACTCTCTACAACTTTTCCTGACCTTAAGGCACGAATTTAGGGGTGAGTTTACATGTAAGGGGAATTATATATACACCATTCATCTTTACAAAACTCTAGAACAAAGAAAAAGAAAAAAGAAAGAAGAGAATACTCTACTCCCTACTACTAATCCTCTCATATCACCTCCTCAAACCCAACTAGAAGAAGATCAAATTATTGTTGGACGTGGAGGGGACCTTTCAGACTGAGGGAAAGCATTTCCGGTAAGTAAATCTCAAAGTAGGAGATTTTATTTTGGTTTAGGCATTTCATCGAATAGGTTGTATATATTAGTTAATAGCTTTAATTTCATCATGAAAAATGTATGCTAAAATCCCAATAAAATTATGTAGAACTCATTAGACATGCCCTTTAATTATCATAATTTTTAGATAATTTTTACGATTTTTTTAATCAAAAAATAAGGGGGGCAGGTCACTGCTCAAGGCCACTAGCCGAGAGCTGGCCTTGCCTAGTCAGAGCCAGGCCATGCCTGGGTCTGTTTTACAGAACCGAACCCGCCCCATTTAAAAAAAATAATAAATTGCAGAAAAAAAAAGAAAGAGAAAGAAAAAAGAATAAAATAAAATAAAATAAAATTCAGATTTTTTTACTATAGCATAATTAATGTAGCAAATCACTATAGCAGACCCAGACTCAGTACTGTAGTAGACCAGTTACTGTAGCAACAGATCCGTTATGAATTATTAATTGATTTTACGCTTAAATTAATTCTTAAATTAATTCAGAAAATCCAGAAAAATTCCAGAAAAATTCTTGTAAAATCAAAACTGAAATGTGACTCTGTAAAATTATTTTTCTAGTCATATCACTTATAATAGCTCAAAATTTAATATTTCTTATAATTATTATTTAAATTGAATGTAGAATACCAAGTTAATTTGCAAATTCTATATTGGGATCCGTGACGATCTCAGGTGAGTGTTTATCTGTTGGTCTATTTTAATTCCAACATTCTCTTTTATCATTTCATGCGAATGTGTATATGATTTCTACATTATTCTATGCATGTCCAACTATTATTACACCATGATGCCCTGGTACCGTTTTATTGATATGTCGTTTATACTGTTATAGATTTGGTCTAGTATTTTAGGTAAATGAGTATTAAGTATGACTTTTCTTATTTGGTGATAACAAGTTGAGAATTGAAATGTAAATTTGAGGATTTAATTAAATGAAATTTTTCATTGATAAATTGGTTCTCTTATACTAGAACCGGGTACTAAGACCAATCATAAAAATTATTAGAGTTTTACTCTCTTGAATATTTGATGGACTTAATTGTAGTCAAGTTGACTTAGGGTTGATAGCAAACCAGATTAATTAGAATAGTGGATTTTGACAGATATGTAGTAAATTATTTATTACAGATTGTTATAATATGGAAGAGTTGGATTTTGGTGATGATAATTACTCGTGATCATAGCTAGAAATGTGGATACTTGTATGAGTTATTTATCAGACTTGATTCTTCCTTGTTGGAGATAAATTAGTTGAAAAATTAATTGAATAATTAATGATTGATTAAATAGAAAATTCATTATTAAAAGATGGGGTCTTGGATTTAGACTTATCAGTAGACTCGATTGGAGTGGCATTGACCTTGAGTTGAGAATATGTGTTTGACTGGACTGATCAGAACTAATAGATTATAGGTTTTCCCATTCGAGTAGTTACATTGGATTTGGATCCTTTTGATTGAGCTTGATGGAACTGAGGGTTAACTGATGATCTGGATTGAATTTGGATAGCGATGACTGTTTGAACATGGTGAAGGGTGTATTTATTTAAATATTGAGATTTGTATACATCAGTGATTAGAGGAGAGACATGTTGATGACTTGAGGATTAGAGTAGATCGACATGTGTGGCGCCCCAATCCGGCGGGTACGGGGACGCCACTGCGCGACGTATATATGCAGGTCAGAAATACCCTCACGTATATACGCCAAGCTTCAATACAGGCAAGAATCAGATATGGAAGCACAGTGGTAACATACATTTTAACAGAATTAGCGCAAGTACATGGTTATCACAGAGAATGATACAACATTACATGAATATTACATCACTAGAAGATATAAAAGTACAATACATGAAGGGACATATATACAATAAAGCTGAGAGATTCTCACGATACGGCAAGAGAGACCACGAGAGCCAAGCAGGAGAAAAGCTGGAAGGAAGAGGTATGACGACGTCCAAGCTTCTGCTACACTCTGACCACTACGGGAGGATCCGCTGCGCACTTTGATCAGCTACAGCCAAGCCACCAAGGTTCAGAC